>APFE030044602.1:288859-315723 GCA_000404065.3 Pinus taeda | reverse complement strand
TGATATTGCTCTTGTTTCATATTATTTTATTTATCTAATAAAGAAACACGTCTTGTTCCCGAAACGCTCTTTTCTTCGTGTTAATGATATTTATATGTGAAGTTCATACTTGAATAGATGCTTATAAGTTTGTAACTAACTCATCTTTTCATATAACATAAAGGTCATTTTTATGTAAAATCTTGTCCATATACTGTTGTAGTTTGTGGAATTGTGGTTTTTACAGGACCAAGGAGCGGAAGGGACGTGAAGAAGGGTTTGCACCCTTGAGTAACTACCCAAACGTAGGACCACGGGTATGCTCCTCTCACCCTAGAAGTAGTTATTTATGGCATAAACGGTTGGTTGTGTGTGTGTTTCTTAACTTAGATAATCTTCCGTCTGCTAAGGTTTCACCCAAGAACCTTAGGGGAAAACTTCCCGCAACAGTACCACACTTGTGAAGCACTTCTCTCCAACAATCATTGTTACAATGGCACCCAATAGAGATGCTTCAAATGAGACTACTGAAGAAGTATTGAGGAAGCAGTTGAGAAAATTCTACTATACTTGCCAGTGTATGCGAACACTCGACTCTTTATAGAAAAGGAGTCAACACTAACATGGAAACAGAGGGCGGCAATCTCGTGTCGGATAAGGGAAAGAGAATGATTTCTGATAGTTTGTTGTAACATGATTAGTTTTGATAATTTAAATTTTCTGATATAATAGGTTTTAGTAGTTTAGAAATAATAAATGGGTCTGCAAGAGTAAATGCGCCCTCAAAATGTAAATTCAAGTTTCATTAGCTAGTTGATTTAGTTAATCATGCATTTAAACATGATTAAAATGATGTAATAAAGTAAATTCGAACATGGTTTACAAACCTCTGAGAACGAATTTTCAAAACATGAAAGTGGTTTTTGTTTATAACATCCTCATGTACAAAAACCTCTCTCAGTTTTGTAACATCTATTATGGATTGGGAGATGCAAATGCATCTTTGAAGGAATGTTTTCTAGAAATTTCTTGTTTTAGTCACCTTTTTGCAGAGGATAGTGTGACTAAACAAAGATGAATATTTGGAAAGTGGAAGAGGTTTTGGTTCATAATATTCTAGAATACAAAAACCCATCTCACTTGTCACACAACTGTCAAGTTGGTATATACACTCTCATCATGTTTAACCTATTTTTCCGACTGTGCAATGTCCTGTTTAAGCCACCCTTTTGCAGAAACTATTGTGGATAATCAGAGATGATTATTGACAAACTGAAGGAGGTTTGTGTTCATAAGATGCTCAAGTACAATAAAATACTTCAGATTTTACTTAGCTATTACATAATTAGAGATACAAGTACATCTTCATAGCCTATTTTTCAGACTGTGTAAATTCCTTTTTAGACATATTTTTGCAGAAAGTATTGTGAACAATTGGAGCCAAATTTTGGGAAATGGAGAGAGGTTTATCTCAACAACATATTCATCTACAATAAACTCTCTCAATTTTTACATAATTATCTTGGATTGAGATATACAAAGGCATTATTGGACCCTATTTTGCAGGATTTCGGGAGGAAAAAACTCAAGAGAGTTAGTGACTTGGAGGCCACCTCATCAAATATGAGTTGCAATCAAATTCGAATTTCTCTTCTTCATCAACATAAATCCTCAAGCATAGTACAAGAACTCTTCAAATAGTTTTAGTTACATTTATTTGTGTTCTATTTTTGTAATACAGTTTTCAGATATTTGTAATAGCTCTTGATATTTTTATCAAGATATTTTGTGAGGAAATTGTACAAATACTTCATCAATTGAAGTAATATGGGTTGGCTTTTGATGCCAAGACTCTTCACTCTATAATAAGGCTTCTGTTGTAGTTTTTCTAATGAAAGCCTTTTGGGTCTAGTTTTGACAGAATTTTGTGCTTCAAGTATGTTTTTCTAGTTTTTCATATCTTATTTCTACACATGATAAAAGTGTTTATAGGAAGGTCTGCAAAATCATTATCTTTAGACAGAGATTTGGTTTATTTGACTGTTTGTTCATCATAACTCCTCTTTAAATGGTTTTGTTTTGTGCTTTCTGATAACCATTAAAAGAGATTAGCTTATTGGACTATCTGTCCAAAATAGCTCCTCTTAGAATTGGTTTCAGTTTGGCCTTCTTGAATACTTTTAATATGTTTTTTTGGGCTATAGAAATCTTCTACACGCATCCAAATTTCCCTAGTTTTTAAGTAATCAGTTTGACTGCTCAATTATTAGGAATCCCCTTACATTCTTCTACCATAATTCGTGAAAAAGCTAAGTCATTCTGTCAGGCTAGACGCTGACACTTTCAGAAGGGACCCTGTGAGAGAGGCCTTTAATCATGATTAGGGATTGTCATTGATCACCAACCACCCCCAATTAAAACAAGAAATCTAGCCATTGTGCTTCAAAGGCTGTTGTTCAGTGAGGTGAACAACGTTAAACAAAGCCTCGTAACAACTGAGGGAGCCCCCTCTGGTTCAAGGGCCAGCTTGAACCTAAAGGCTGGTTGAGTTGATTTCCTGGCGTAGTTTTTGCAGCCAAGGACTCCCTATGGGAAATAGGTACAACATCTGGCACCATTGCCAGGGAGCGAAGTAATAAAGATCTTTCTTCGGGGAATGATAAAGTTTAGATCTATTTCTTGTTGGTGAACAAGGAATAGGCATTTGTATTGGTTTCATTATTTTCACCTGGCAACTGCACTTTGTTTGATGGCAATTCCACTGGATTACCAATCCCACTCTTGTTTTGAAATTTCAGCTGCCTTTACTGCTATGCAAGGTTCATTGATACTTGCAATCAGCAGTATATGTCTTTCCCTCTTAGCCATGGTCAGAAATCTAAAATGTCTACAGAGGATGCAAATTTTAAAGTACACTTGTGAGTATAAGTTTTTCATGGGATTTCATGTTCATATTGTATATATTCTTCAGACTTTCAGCTACTGGCAACTTGGTTTGTCAATAAATCCACTCCACACTTGGTTACATTGGAAAGCATATTACACCTAACATTGTAAAGTTTTTCAATTCAGTTAGATAGAGGTATGGGATTGATTAACTACTTTCATATTTCAGTATGAAAGAGTATCCAAATTAATGCAGGCATATGGTTGCATTTTACAGTTGTAGTTTCAGTGTGTAGTAGCAGAGTATTGAAATGACAACATTGATCCATGGGGATTGGTTATATTTCTACATAAGATGGAAAACTAGTGGTTGGTGGTTTTATGGTATGACTCCATGCCCAACACTAAAGGCAACTAGTCTACTAGTTCTCTACATCCCACAGGGGGAAGCAGTCCCCATTGGAGCCGATGTTGTAACGTTATTACTTTTGATAATTTAAATTTGTTGATATAATAGGTTTTATTAGTTTATAAATAATAAATGGGTCTGCAAGAGTAAATGCACCTCAAAATGTAAATTTTAAGTTTCATTAGCTAGTTGATTTAGTTAATCATGCATTTAAATATGATTAAAATGATGTAATAAAGTAAATTCAAACATGGTTTACAAACCTGTGAGAACGAATTTTCAAAAAATGAAAGAGTTTTTTGTTTATAACATCCTCATCTACAAAAACCTCTCTCAGTTTTAACATCTATTATGGATTGGGAGATGCAAATGCATCTTTGAAGGAATGTTTTCCAGACATTTCTTGTTTTAGTCACCTTTTTGCAGAGGATAGTGTGACTAAACAAAGATGAATATTTGGAAACTAGAAGAGATTTTGGTTCATAAGATTCCAGAATACAAAAACCTATCTCACTTTTCACACATGTGTCAGGGGTTGGTATATACACTCTCATCATGTTTAACCTATTTTCCGATTGTGCAATGTCCTGTCTAAGCCACCTTTTTGTAGAAACTATTGTGGATAATCGGATATGATTCTTGAAAAATAGAAGGAGGTTTGTGTTCCTAAGATGCTCAAGTACACTAAACCACTTCATATTTTACTCAGCGCTTACATAATCAGAGATACAAGTACATATTCACAGCCTATTTTTCGGACTGTGTAAATTCCTTTTTAGATATCTTTTTGCAGAAAGTATTGTGAATATTTGGAGCTGAATATTGGGAAATGGAGAGAGGTTTATCTCAAGAAGATATTCATCTACAAAACCTCTCTCAATTTTTACATAATTATCTCGGAATGAGATATACAAAGGCATTACTGGACCCTATTTTTCAGGATTTCAGGAGGAAAAATCTCAAGAGAGTTAGTGACTTGGAGGCCACCTCATCAAATATGAGTTGCAATCAAATTCGAATTTCTCTTCTTTATCAACAGAAATCCTCAAGGATAGTACAAGAACTCTTCAAATAGTTTTAGTTACATTTATTTGTGTTCTATTTTTGTAATACATTTTTCAGATATTTGTAGTAGCTCTTGATATTTTTATCGAGATATTTTGTGAGGAAATTGTATAAATACTTCATCAATTGAAGTAATATGGGTTGGCTTTTGATGCCAAGAATCTTCACTCTGTAATAAGGCTTATGTTGTAGTTTTTCTAATGAAAGCCTTCTAGATCTAGTTTTGACAGAATTTTTTGCTTCGAGTATGTGTTTCAAGTTTTTCATATCTTATGTCTACACATGATAAAAGTGTTTATAGGAAGGTCTGCATAATCATTATATTTAGATAGAGATTTGGTTTATTGGACTATTTGTTCATCATAACTCCTCTTTAACTGGTTTTGTTTTGTGCTTTCTGACAGAGATTAAAAGAGATTAGCTTATTGGATTATCTGTCCAAAATAGCTCCTCTTAGAATTGGTTTTAGTTTGGCCTTCTTGAATACTTTGAATATGTTTTGTTGGGCTATAGAAATCTTCTACATGCATCAAAATTTCCCTAGTTGTTAAGTAGTCAGTTTGACCACTCAATTATTAGGAATCCCCTTACATTCTTCTACCATAATTCTTGAAAAAGCTAAGTCATTCTGTCAGGCTGGAAGCTGACACTTTCATAAGGGACCCTGTGAGAGAGGCCTTTAATCATGATTAGGGATTGTCATTGATCGCCAACCACCTCCAACTAAAACCATAAATCTGGCCATTGTGCTTCAAAGGCTGTTGTTTAGTGACAGGTGAACAATGTTAAACAAAGCCTCGTACCAACTGAGGGAGCCCCCTCTGGTTCAAGGGCCAACTTGAAACTAAAGGTTGATTGAGTTGGTTTCTTGGTGTAGTTTTTGCAGTCAAGGACTGCCTACGGGGAACAGGTACAACATAGTCCATGGGGAGAAAAAAAGTTGCAAGATGAAATCAGATCTAATTCTTATGAAGAAGCTTTAGCAACAAAAGTGAAGAGGAAGCAGAGGATATAGAGAGCATAATGGATAAAGAGAGAAAAATAGAGCTTGCAGGAAGTAGAATTGAGATTGGAGCAAGCAGAACAAGAATTGAAGGAATAATGGGAGTTGAGGAGGAAATAAAAATAAGAGAAGAAAATGCATGAAGAAGAAGAAAGGAAAGATGCAATAATAGGAGAAACAATTTTGGTACAGGTTGAGGAGTGGGAACAAAACCAACCAATAGCCGAGGAGGAGGGTGAACAAATGTAGGATCAAGAGCTTTCTTAGTAGATTGAGAACTGGATTGAAGTTACAAACATGGATATGGAGCAAATGTCATAGAGTGAGGGTGTTGACCTAATGTCAAGCACACCATAGGTCATCATTCAGTCTCCACCACCTCTAGCAGCAGAGCCAGCTGCGAGCGAGTAAGGGGATGTTGTTCCTCTTGATGATGAGTTGGTAATGAATGTGTACAATCTTTCATTTGATGAGTTACAAAAGAATACTTTAAAAGCACAGAGAAATAATTTTCTATATGATCACACATCACCTGCATTCATTAGAGAAAGGGTGTTATTGGAAGATACTAGGAAGAATCTAAATGCCATTGTCGAAGCCAACTTGGCCTTTGCAGGTGAAACAAGCTCAAAAATTCAATATTTGATGGTTGGGAATGAGCAATTGGCACAGAACTTGGTGGTTTTTAGGCAAGAAGAATAAGAACTCTACACAACAACACCAGATCCAATTTCCGCACAGGTCTACGTGGAGGAGATGAGAACAACGATACTTGTTGAAGTATCAACACTGGGAGAAACCAAGCGGAACCTCTATGAGGAGTTTGTGACCGGACATAAAGAAGTTGTCTGTTTGAATGGCCTACAGTAGCATAGAAAGTATTTTGTTAAAACTCTTAGGAATGTACAATAATTACCTATGTGCAAGAACGAACAATGTGATACAAAGGGCCACTGCTTGATTTGGGGAAGAAAATGAAGCCACAAGTAGAGCTAGAGAGAGAGAGAGTTCAAATATTGCTTTAGAACAATAAGAATATCACCTCATTTATTGGAAACATTCAGGCCTCGTATGTACAATTCTTTAGTAGTTTGGATGTCTTGGTGAAAACACACACAATCCCATTAGTTGGCTTGCTTACCAAAGCCAAACCTAGGAACTAGGCCTGACAGGAAATCAGAGAGTACTTGGAGCAGCTGAGACATATTGCCACCAAGGAATATTTGGAGGTGAACAAACATAACATGCCAAACTACATCAGTGTTCCTATCCAAATTAGAACAATGTTTCTCGTGCTTCAGAAGGAAGTTAAACTAGTTCCAAGTCATTGTACCCGGATGCCATGGAAGCTAGAGTCCGCATCTAGCCAAACAACATCTGTTATGCAACCAGATCACAAAAGAGAAGAAACATATAGATCAACGACTTCAAAATTAGCCTCTTTGAGGGGGCAGCCTCATATACATTACACAAATGAATAATTCATGGATTATACAAATGAAAAGGCCTCCTTTCTATATATAGGAGTCTAAGGGTTCACAACATAATCAGATCTGACATAACAATAATAATATAAGGGCACAACAATAATAATAGTGGGATTTTATGGGGTACAATAATAACAATATGGGGGCAACATGGGCACAACAATAACAATAAGGGGCTACAATGACAATAATAAGGGAATACACTAGTATTATAGGGACCTAACATGCCCCTATCCTTCAAAAAAGTGTTTTCCTCAACACTTGAGTAGTTTTGGATGCTTCTATATAAAATTCTCATCCTCGCATGTTGAATCTTCAGCGAGCATGTTCTTTCACTTGATGAGATACTCTGAAATTGATCGATTTCATAGCTATCGAGTTCTTGTTTTTGTGACTGCTTCAGGTTCCAATATGATTTTCATTCCTCGTAAAGTTCTAGCAATATTGTTTGAACTAGAATATTGTCACCTATAACCTTCTTTAAGCATTAAACATGGAAAATTAGGTGCACTTGGGAAGATGCAGGAACCTCCAATTTTTATGCCATAGTACCAATATTTTGCAATACCTTGTATGGACCATAATACTTTGGTGATAAATTATTATCCTTCGTAGCTTGCTTGAGGGACATTTGTTTGTATGGTTGTAGCCGCAGAAATATACAGTCACCTACATCAAAGCTTCTTTCACTACGATGTTGATCTGCCTTTTGTTTCATTCTATTCTGCACCAAAGTTAGATTATCATTTAAGAGTTCGAGAACTTGTTTTTGATGCTCGATGTGATCTTCCACTGCTTGAACCTTATAATTTTTTCTTAAATATGATGTGATGAAATGTGGATGATATCCACAAAGTACCATAAATTGGGTCATTTTTGCTGCAGTATGGAAGGAAGTTTTATACCACCATTCAGATAGAGGCAACCATTTGACCCATTGTGTCTATTTATCAGATACAAAGAAACGTAGATACCCTTCCAAACATTTGTTCACTATATCAGTTTTCCCATCAGATTGAGGATGTTAAGATGAGCTATGAGCTAACTGAGTACCCAGACAAGAAAATAATTCTGTCCAAAAATTTCCAGTGAAAATACGATCTTTGTCGCTTACAATAATATTTGGTTTTCCACGTAGCTTTTGAATTGTTTCCATAAATGCAGTAGCAAATGTACTGGCTTTCAATGGATGAGATAATGCACAAAAGTGTGCATACTTGGTAATTCTATCAACTACCACCATGATGACACTCTTTCCTTCGGACTTGGGTAAACCTATGATAAAATCCATTGAAACCTCCTCCCAACATTGACTCAGAATGGATAAAAGTTGTAGTAGACCTGGGTTCTTTATTGTCTCAACTTTATTTTGTTGGCAAAACAAATATCCCACCACAAACTTTTGAATATAAGATTTAAGGTCATCCCAAAAAAATTCCTTCTTAACCCTGTGGTATGTTTTTAAAAATATTGAATGCCCTCCTAAGGGAGATGTGTGTAATTCTAGAAGAATCTTTTGTTTGAGTTTGGAATTCTTACAGAGATATAAGTGATCTTTGTACCATAATGAATCATTTTTCCAGCTAAATGTATCAGATGTACTAGGATCTTGTTGTAACTTTTGAATGAGTGCCCACACTTCTTCATCATTCTTCCAGTCATCCCTTGCTTCCTTTATCCAATCTGGTTGGATAATAGAAATGGCACAAAGCAATGATTCCACATCCTCATCCTTTCTTAAGTGTGCATTTGCAACAACATTTTGCTTCCCTTTTTTGTAGATGAATTCAAAGTCATAACCCATCTTTGTGACCCATTTTCACTGCTCTTTTGAAGATAATCTTTGTTCTAAAAAGTATTTAAGACTATCATGATCTATTTTTACCTTGAAATGTCTTCCCATTAGGTAAGGTCGCCATTTATTAAGTGCACGTAGTATTGCCAACGTTTCCTTCTCATAAATAGCTTTGTGTAAATAATTTCCTATGTTTGGATGACTTTCGAAAGAAATGGGTCTTTCTTCCTGCATTAAAACAACACCAATTCTATTTCCTGAGGCATCACATTCAACAATAAAGCTTTCTATGAATTCTGGCGTAGCTAAGACCGGTGCTTGGCACATTGCCTCTTTAAGATGTTCAAAGGCCTTTGTTTCTTCTGGAGTCCAAGAAAATGCTTTAGTAATTTTGTTAGAGGTGCTGCTATTCTCCCATAATTCTTAACAACTATGCTATAATATCTTGTCAACTTGAGAAATCCTCGCAAATGCTTTATGGATGTGGGGATTTTCAATTCCTTAATGGATTCAATTTTGCTAGGGCCTACCTTAACACCTTCATGAGATATAGTATGACCCAAATATTTCACCTCTTGTACTCCAAAGAAAAATTTGGAGGTTTTGCATATAATCATTTCTCCTCCAATAGGTTGAGCACTTTGTCAACATGTTGAACATGATCCTTCCAAGACTTGTTGTAGATTAGTATATCATCAAAAAATACTAGCACAAGTTTTCTAAGGGTGGGTTTGAAAATCGAATTCATCAAACCTTGAAATTTATAAGGTGCATTAGTAAGGCCAAAAGGCATGACCAAAAATTAATAATGACCCTCATGAGTTCTAAATGTTGTTTTCGAAATGTGTTCAATCTTCATTCTGATTTGATGATATCGTGAATGAAGGTCCAACTTGGTGAAGTAAATTGCTTCATGCAATTCATCCAACAATTCATCAATGACAGGAATGGGAAATTTATCTTTAATGGTGAGCTTGTTGAGCTCCCTATAATCATGTCACGTGCAACATGATCCATCCTTCTTATGCACCAATACTACTGGAGTAGAGAAAGCACTTTGACTAGGTTGAATCATACCAACCTCTAGCATTTCTGCAACCATACATTCAATTTCACTCTTTTTGGCATAGAGATATCAGTAAGGCCCGATGTTTGGAGGAACACTTCCTGGAATCAAATGAATAGCATGATCATGATCACAAATAGGTGGGAGGCCTTTGGGAGTCTCAAACACCTTGGAATGATTGTCCAAGACTTTTTGGAGATATGGAGAAATAGATTATTTTGGTGTGATAACCTCTATCGAACATAATTGTTCAATTACGCCTCGTTGTTCTTCATTTAGAAGATTTTTCATGCTATTAGCGCTGATTATCTTTCTTAGTTTCCCTGTGATACCCCTTTAATTCAACTTCCTTTCCTTCTGAAAAAAAATTCAAGAAAAGTTCTTGAAAATTAAAAGCTATCGTACCCAAAGATTCTAGCCATTGGAATCCTAGTACAACATCAACACCACCCATTGGAATGGAAAGAATTCGACTATTCAACACATATTCTCCCATGGATAGCTTGATATAATGGAACTTTCCAGAGCAATTTATGGTTCCTCCATTTGCAACCATCACTTGACACTCTAGTGCTGGACATAGGAAGCAATTCAATTCCTTGTCTATCTTACAATGAATAAAATTATGGGTACTGCCCGAATCAATCAACACTATTACCTTTTTCTTATTGATATGTCCTTCTATCTTGATAGTTTGAGAAGTGGAAATTATGGGCAATACATTACAAGATATGGTCAAATTCATTTCTTCTTTCTCTAGGGTTTGTTCTTGGTGTGTATCCTCTTCTTTCGATGTTTCTTGTTCCTTTTCTTCCTCCTATTCACAATCTTTGTAAAATAATTTCTTCTCAACACACTTATTACCTTTAGTGTATTTTCTATCACAACTGTAACAAATTCCTTTTGCTCTTTTTTCTTCCAATTGTTTTGGTGTCAACCTTGTAGGTTGTGGAAGGCTAGGAGCAACAACACTTCCATCTTTATAGTTGTGAGTGATAGGTCTCCTTGTTGCCATAATTTTTCTTGCCAGCCTAAATTACTTTTCCAATGAATCAGGTTCCCAAAGATGAACCTCATATTGGATGTTATCCTTTAAACTACATATGAACACACCAATCCTATGCTCCTCTGGAATATATTTTGCCCTTATATTCAATTTTTGGAAGTCCTTAATGTGCTCCACCATTGAACCCTTTTGTTTGAGATTTATCAATTGGCTAAAAAAGTGTTGCTTTTTGTATCCTCATAATGTGCTGTAATTTCTTCCATAAAAATTTCCCAAGTGACAATTTTTGTACGAGAGAAAAGTCATTGATACCATGCAAATTGATTGGGTTCCAAATATAAAGTTGCAATGCATACCTTTTTTGTGTTTTGCACATTATGGAGATCGAAATATTGCTCCATCTGTAGTATCCAAGTTACAGGATCCTTTCCATCAAACTTCCTCATATCGATATTTGGAACATGGTGGGTCTTAAATCCAATGTTAGAGTCTATGAAATCGTGACTAACATTTCTTTTTTTCTCATCATGAGTTTCCTTTACTACCCTTTTTCCATTAGTAAGCATTTCTTGTAGCAACTTTGTCAAATCTATCTTCAAATCTTCCATGTTTCTTTTAAGTTTTGCTTCTATATCGTCCATCTTAGCTTCCATTCCATTATTTAAACCATCCAACTTAGTTTCGGTTACTTTTTGTGAGAGAAAAATTTGTTGCATTTGGTCTCATAATTTTGATATATCATGTTTCATTTCTTCCTCTTCTTCATGTGTCATAGTAGAGATTTCAGGTTGCTTACTAGGTGTTTCCATTTCTTTCTTTGGTTCATCAATGAATGATAATTCTGCTTCACAATTCCCTTTGAATCACTTCAAACTACTTTCTCAAACAAAACTTAAGTAAATCTACAAAAAAAACTACACACCTTTTTTGTTTTTCCGCTTTGTATGAGCTTGATCTTGAAACAACTATAACTCTAGAATTTCGGATTTGAAAGTTTTGAAATTGAGTCCTGTGATAGACCTCTTCATCCTCTTTCCAACCCCAAAATTCTGATCGTGATTGGGTTCTCCAAGAAAGCGTTATGCCCAATCTCCCGCAATGACCTAATTCTAGACTAGTTCAGTAGAGCACACTTGTATGACGTTCCATGTGTCACTTATTTTCTCTTAGGCTCTGAAAACAATATCCAACAAACTCCAGTCTGTCATCTTTCTAGAAATTTTTATGAAATTTGAATCCGATGCTCAGAGAAAAATTTATGACTATTTTCCTAAGGTGACATGTTTGAGATCGAAATCGGTAGCCTGCAAAAGCCCTAACTTCCTCAGTTCATATCTCCGAAAATATAGTGAGCCAAGATCTAAAATTAGGTCATGAGGTTCATCACAATTTCAGATCAAATGGTTTTTAATTTCAGCTTTTGAAGCTTTGTACAAAAACGTTATAGCAAAAATTCCACGATGATCTGTCTGAAGCAGCAAAACCCTAGAATCCAAAGCTCTGATACCAATTGTTATGCAACTAGCTCACAAAAGAGAAGAAACAGATAGATCAATGACTTCAAAAGTAGACTCTTCGAAGGGTAAACCTCCTTTACATTACACAAATCAATAATTCTTGGATGATACAAATGAAAAGACCTTCTTTTTATATATAAGTCTAAGAGGTCACAACATAATCAGAGTTAACATAACAATAATAATATAAGGCCACAACAATAGTAATAGTGGGATTCTATGAGGCTCAATAATAACAATATGGGGGCAACATGGGCACAACAATAACAATAAGGGCCTACAATAACAATAATAATAAGGGAATACACTAGTATTATAGGGGCCTAACAACATCACACAGTTTGGGGATGTCATCGCACAGTACCAAGCTTGGCACCAATATGTGACCGAGAAGCATCAAGTGGAAGTTGTTGAGCTAGAGTTTCCCCTAACCTAAGGTATCATTATATTTTGTCTTGTTAGGATGTCAAGTTGTCTCTACCCTATTTTGTTTTATATGTGTATGAGTGTAAAATGTAATATTATTTGTAATTATTTGTAAATTGAAATTCCAAATCTCAATATTGGAATGTGAAGAGCCATGGTGTAATGTCATGATTCATTTGAAAGAAGTGAAGAGTCATGAGGGTATTACAAAGGTCACAAAGGGGATTTGAAAGGTCATCCACCCCCTTGTTATAAATAAGATCTCATAACTCATGTAAAGGGATTTTCGGAGCCAAGGTTTTGGCTAGGCTTAGGCTTAGAAAAAGCTTGGCAGTTTTGTGAGAGCCTTGGCTTCTCCATAGCATAGAACGAGTATACTTCTTTGGAGGAGAAAGTTTTCTTGACTTTAATGTTCCACTATCGAGGCTAGTGGTCCATCAGCGGTGTATGTATGAATCAAACTTTCACTTATAATAAAACTTAGAGGTGATACACTTTCATGCATATGTTTTGAATATAGTAGGACTATTCTTGTTGTATTTGCAATATATGTTATTTAACTTACACTTATTCTTATGAACTATTTCATTTGCATTTGTATGAATCTTGTTGAATGCGTGTTGTTATATTAATTCGTCACCTTAACTTGCGGACTATTCCACATCTTAGCTCGTGATGTCAGTATGTTCATGTGCTCCTTTTAAGTTTTGTACTATTATAGGCTTCTAAGGGGCTCACTCTATTTTCCCTTCTTGTGTTGGAACCTTCAAGCATCACACTTGACTTTCCACAAGGTCACACACTCACTCTCACCAAAGTTAACATACTTCACTTTATGCATTTTCACAGTCAATGCATAACATTACAACCCATTGTTGGGACTCCTACTCCAAATGGTGTAAGGTCTAGTTGAGATTTCATATCGGGGAGATCCCCTGAATGTTGGTGGGTCCAACACCATCAATGAAACCCTAGCTGAATCGCAAAGTGAAGTCCTAGAAAGATGGATAGAGGAAAATGAGCCTTGCACGATGTTGGGGGAGGAGGGTAGTTACCCTCTAACTCCCCCTAACCATTATACACTGGTTATTTGAAATCAAACACAGTAAACTGTCAATCTGTTTTGAATCCTGAGAGCCAGAGACCCCTGATGGCAGGTAATAAAATTGGGGTTCCAAATAATTAGAAGGTGACTTATTATTACACTTAATAAATAGGAATAAATTAAACGACACCACTTTGAGCTAAGCCAATAAATAATCACCCGAACCATACAATCAATTGTCAACAAATGCCAAGTGTCGCATAAGAACTTGATGCATAACCAAACCTCTAGTCAGATACTTAAGTTATTAATTTTGAGAGCATAATGATTGGAATCCTTATTATGTTTAAATGTATAGACTAGAAGAAACATAAATCTCATGGTAACAATAAATTGAATATATATAAAATATATAATTCATCTATGTTCTAATAACATGGTGTATTTACCAAAAAAAAAAAACACTTACTAGGGTATGTTACATATCTAAACTGCTTGCCCTCACTAATAGTAAAATAATAAAATATATTTGCAGCTTGTCTCATTTCATGTGATATTTTTGTGTTTCAAGCTATATTGTTTCATATTTTTTGTATTCTAGTTTTCTCGTAGGTAAAGTGCATAATAAGTGGTATCAAAGCACTTTCGAGGGCTAGTTGTACCTCTAATTTTCACAGAAATTTTTTAGGCTAGAGACGCATTCCGACATCTTTAAACCATGGGATCTGTTGTGTAGCGCATAAACCTACAGATTTGGGGAGGCATGCATGTAGGAACTACAAGAGGTGGTCATGCTTATGGGACTCCCTTGTAACCCCTATGGGTACCCTTTCGAGTAGTAGTGCATTAGAAAAACTGCACACAAACTACACTTCCACATACCTTTGAGTGTATCAGAAGCCCCCCCAAGGGTAAACTAAAACCTATCCTTAGATAAGTCGTCAATATTCTTGTTGCTACAATACATTGAGAATAGCACTCGTAGAGATTACTAATGCATACAATAGGGTAGTCGGGTAGTACGGCTAATGGTACGGTTGATCCTCCTTAGTAGCGCCCTAAAAGATTGAGCTGAGTACTATTTTTGGACCCTTGCATATATTGTGATCTGTAGCACTTGACACTCCTTTAAAACCATAGTTCCCTCAGCTATCTGAATATCGCCCCTACCTTTTCATTTGGATTATATCCAGTTGTTAGGGTTTGACTACCATTTTCCAGATTAGATCTAAGAGTTGGCATTCTACCGCCACCATACAAATCTGATTCAACAGTTGGGGTTTTCCCAACACCTATTAGACTCTTTGTGTAGTGAGGGTTTTGGCTACCATAGTCCATATCAGATTGTTGTAGCACATTCTAAAGTACCAAGACCTTAGGGTTTCTATTACTACAGTCTCGACCTAATTTTTGTAAGATATTTGGCAGTATCAAGCTTTCTAGAATTTGACCACTACAATATTGATCAGTTTGGAGTAAAACTCCTTTCAGAGTAAACAAAAAAAAAAAGAAAAAAAAGTTTGGGACCATCTCTGGATGCTTGCAAGAGACATATCCCATAAGATTCAATATGACGTGATGGTTGCAGTGGTACAATTCACTTTTATGCCTCCTGACGCGGCCTCAAGTGAACCACATCACTAGATTCCTGAGATTGCCCTCTTTCCAAGCATACTACTCTTAAGTAAGCTCAAATTTTGACTAGGACTAGTGTATGATCGATACTAGGTCTCAAGTTATGGCTGCGGAAATGGTTACTAAGAAGGTCGACAACCTTGAGAAAAAATTCAATGACCTCCAGGAGTCCCTTACCTCCTGGTTCACACAAGTATTAGATGTTATTAAGACACTTCATGAACCCATGAGCGAAGAACATAGTGTTGATGCACACATAGACAGAGAATCCAACCATCACATTCATTTCCATGGATATCACCAATCTTCAAGCCACTGGACACCCAAGATGGACATATACAAATTTGATGGTTCTAACCCCATAGTATGGGTGGCACAAATGGAACAATATTTCCTCCTTAATAATATCTACAAGGGTGGAACTAAACTACATGTGGGAGCCCTTTACTTAAACCAAGAGAGATGGCAATGGTAGTGGTGGCATTAGAAATGTTATCCATGGAGGCCAACTAGGAACATGTTCTCAAAAGCCATTTATGACCGCTTTGATTGAGAATATCACTTTTTGGGTCATTTCAATAAGCTTAGGAAAACAAGTATAGCAAGGGACTACATTGCAGCTTTTTTGAACAATTTTCCATCAAAAGTAAAGCACTGGGAGATGACTTTTACTTGGAATGTTTCATAAGTGGCCTAAAGGAAGCCATCCAAGCCCATTTCTAAATGCATCACCCAACTACTTGGTTAGATGCATGCTGCAAGGCCTTAGAGGTAGAAGTCACTTAAATGCCCAGTCAAATCATCCAAATTACATCACAAAGGCACGTCCCACCCAGGCTACAGACCCCACCCAAAAACTTAAGGTTCAAAATGTGTCGCTTATAGAAATGGCCAAAAGAAGGAAACAAGGACTCTTCTACTCTTGTGATGAAAAGTACTCCCGAAGACATAAATGAAAGGAACCAAAAGTATTTAAAATTGATGCTACTAAAAAAAGCTCAGTCGATGAAGCTCCATCCATTGAAGTGCCCGAGGAAGATGTGGGTGAACCCCAAACCGACCCAGACAATGATCTCATAGCTATTGCAAATGAGTTGATTATATCACTACATGCCTTGGATGGAATTTATTTGCCACAAACTCTCAAAATCCAAGGTTTTATTAAACATCAACCAGTAGTGGAGTTGATTGATAATGGAAACACTCATAACTTTTTCCATAAGAGAGTAGAAAAAGTTGTTCATTGTTCTGTATAGGCAATATCTAATTTCCAAGTCATTATCGTTGTTGGGGAGACCATGAAATGTGAAGGACACTGTGAAAATATTAAACTTCAGATGGTGGATTATCAAAACCCACATGTTTTCCATTCAAATGGGTGGTTGTGACATTGTCCTTGGTGCCAAATGGCTCCGCACACTGGGTCCTATCACAATGGATTTCTAGGAGTTATATATGAGCTTTAAGCAGAACGACCACACTCATACATTGAGAGGACTCTAGGTAGGTACTTCTATTATCATTAGCTCGCATTGAATGGAGAATATTTTAATAAAGGGCCATCATGGGGTAGTAGCCTACTTTAATGCCATCAAAGCCATTGAATCTACTCCTCCTCATATTCATCTGGATATGAAACAAGTATTATATCACTACCAGAAGGTCTTTGATAAACATAAGGATCTCCCACCCTCTAGGGGTGAACATGATCATAACATTCCTTTGGTCCCGGGTTCCCAATCGCCAAATGTCTACCCATATCAATATCATTTTACACAAAAGAATGAAATTGAAAAAATCATCAAGGAACTCCTTGAAGTTGAGGTTATTCGTCCCAAAACCAACCTTATTCATCTTTGGTCGTCATGTTTCTATAGAAAGATGGACACTGGTGCATGTGTCCCAACTCTAGGGCCCTTAACAAGCTCACTATGAAGGACGAATATCATATTCTAGTAGTTGATGATCTGCTTGATGAACTACATGGTGCTAAATATTTTACCAAGCTAAACCTCCACTCGGGCTATCACCAAATATGCATGAAGGAAGTTGACAACCCCAAGATAAAATTCCGAACTTATGAAGGCCATTATGAATTCCTGGTCATTCCATTTGGTGTTTGTAATGCTCCATCCACTTTTTAGAGCCTCATGAACCACCTTCAGAAATCATATCTTTGAAAAATTGTCTTGGTATTTTTCTGTGACACTCTCTTCTACAACATAACATGGTACAAACACCTTCGACATGTTGACTAGATATTACAATTGCTCCAAGATCACAAATTATTTGTCAATTTATCCAAGTGCTCCTTTTGTTGAAAATAGCAACAAGAAAGTTAAAAATAGAATCCATAAATTCCAATTTAATTTGTCCTTGAATTAAATTATGAATTAAAATTGTAATTCTTTTCTCATAACAACTTGTAATAGTTATCCAAGTTAAGTTTACTTAGTTAACTTAGGAATTTTTATTTGGAAGTCTTTTGGAAGTCATGTATATGTTCTCCCTAAGTTTTGGGGTCCAGGATGAGTTAATTATGAGTTGTAATTAGATATCTCAATTTACTGAGTTAGGTTCAGTTAAATTAGTTCCAAATTGTTTGTGGAACTAATAGAGAGTTAACAGTCAGTTGGTGCACTAGTTCATCCACAAGTGTCACTCTAGTTAACTGAAGATTCCCTCATCAGAAACTCATGTCAATTTTGAGAAAGACCCAATTGAGACTAGAGTGCAGGGACAATGTACTATCAGTTGTGTGATTTACTGAGTTGTAAATATCATGCATGCAATCAAAGGACCTATGTTTGGATTGCACAATTTTGGAAGCATGAATTCCCTTTAAATACAGGCTATTCATCCTAGGAATTACGTAAGAGATTAGGTGCTTGGAGAGCTACGAAATAGGTTAAGAATTTGACTTGAACTAGCTTGTGAGTTGAGAGAGTTGAGAATACTTGTGCAAAATTGTTCTAGTGAGAACAAGCTTTGTATCTTCACTCATATTTCTGATATATCCAATATAGATAGTGGGGTTTTGAGCAGTGGCTTTCCCTAGATACATCTTGTGTTATGTACCATTGATTTATCTTCTTCTTTCTCATATTGTTGTCATCGATCTATTAGCTTCCACTAGCTGAAAGTAGAAGTAGATTCTTGTTTGATGCTTTAGTACATTGCATGAGCTTGTGAATCTATAGGATTTTCTACATGGTATCAGAGTTAAAAACTATAATATAGGAGATTTAGAAGTTTTGAGTTTTGGGTTACTCGTCAAATTCAAATTTGCAATACATACTTCAGGATTGGTAGATGGCGTTCTATGATTTGCGACTTGAGTATGCCTTGGAAGGCAGCTCGAATTTTATAGCCTCGAGGGAAAAAATGGAGGTTGTGCTAGAGGATAATGGCTTGAAGGAATTTATTGATCAAGAAATTCCTAAGCCAATAGCATCAGGTGCATAGAATTCGGTCGAATAGAAGAAGTGTGTGGCGAAGGTGAGACAGATAATCCTTGAGTAAGTTTGAGACCACATTGTATTGAGTCTCCATGGCAAGGAAACTTCGTATGCTATGTGGAAAACATTGACGTACTTGTATCAGAGCAACAGTGACCAAAGAAAATTGGAACTGAAGGACAAACTTCGAAAAATCAAAATTGAGAAAGGCGAGACAATTCCAAAATACTTGACCAAGTTCACTCGGTGTCATTATGAACTTGGAATTCTTGGAATCACGGTTGCCGAGGATGATATGGTGAGTCTTGCTCTTCTAGGAACCCCAAAGAGTTGGCATAGTTATCAAGACTCTGTCAATGGTCAGGAGAAGTTGCCAGATTAGGAATGATTGTGGTCGAATTTGATGCAAGAGGAACACTAGGGATGGCTCTTCATCAAATATTGATGATGAAGAGAATTGTGCCTTAGTGATTAAGGCGAAGAAGGGGAAAGGGAAATCTTCCCATTCCAAATAGGATTCTTATAATAGATGTAAGAAGAAAGACATGACTAAGTTCTTTCATTGTCATGAGCTAGGCCATTTTGCTACAAGTTGTCCACTTAAGAAGTCTAAGAATAAGTCCTCAGGAGGAGCGGCGGGTGAGGCTTTGGCCTCTCAATTCAAATTAGACTTTTCCCTCATTGCATGCATGGTGTCATCAATGATGGGAAGTGTGTGGTACTTAGACATTGGAGCTTCATTCCACATGACTAGTGGCAAATAGTTATTTAGTGACCAGGAGGAGAAATATCTCTAGATGCATGTCGAGATGGGTGACGATGAGAAGTATAGTGTTACTGGATTGGGCACGACTACTTTTCAGAGGGAGCATGGGGATCCACTCACCTTGAATAATGTTATGTATGTGCTAGGATTGAAGAAGAACCTGGTATCCATTTCCATGCTTTAGGATAGAGGCTATGATGTGATCTTCTCAAAAGGAAAGGTGTTCCTTCAACACATAGCCACAGTTCAATTAAAGAAGATAGCGATTTAGGTGAAGAATTTCTATAAGCTGGAGCTAGAGGAGTGTGCTACTTTGAGCACAAAATTAGAAAGGGTGCAGAGCCGAGATGTTGGTGAGTTGTGGCACAGGTGATTAGGCCACTTGCATCATGGGGCTTTGAAGATATTGCAATAGATCTCTATCAATATTCCAAAAGGTATGCTTCAACAAGTTGATACATGCAAGGGGTGTAATTTGGGAAAATACACCAAGTCTTCCTTTCATGAAAGAGACAGTCAAGCAGAGGCTATTCTAGAGCGAGTCCATTCAAATGTGTGTGCACCATTCTTGACAACATCCATGGCCAAACACAGGTATTATGTTATATTTTTTGATGACTTTTCTTGAAAATGTTGGATATTTTTCATGCAGAAAAAGGATCAAACTTTCACAAAGTTTTGTGAGTTTAAAGCATTGATGGAGAAAGTTTCATGCAAGAAGGTTAAAGATCTATGGAGTGATAATGGTGGTGAGTATGTATCAAACGCTTTTAATAACTTTTGAGCAACAGAAGGGATTAAACAGGAGTTGACAGCACCCCATAACCCTCAGTAGAATGAGGTGGAGGAGAGGAAGAACAAAAGCATAGTAGGGGCAGTGACGGCAATGTTGCATGATCAAGTCCTACCACTACACTTGTGGGCTAAGGCACGAACAACAGTTGTTTATTTTCATAATAGTAGCCCACATTAGATACTTGAGATGAAGACACTAGAGGAGGTTTATTCCGATAAGAAGCTAGATGTTGGTCACTTCAAGATTTTTGGGTCATCGGTATATTTCCATGTGACCAAAGATGCACAGAAGAAGCTTGATCTGATAGCAGAGTTGGGGATATTTGTGGGGTACACTGATACACCTCACAACTATAGGGTGTACTTGTCGACCATTAGGATGACAATGGTTAGCATGGATGTCAGATTCGATGAGGAGTAGGCCATGTCAGTTTCCCTTGAGAGGGAGCTTGAGCTACATGGGATGAGGATATTTTAGCTCCTAAGGTTGAGGAGCCTCAGATTGATGTGAAGCAGCCACATGCAGAGGATCCAGGAGTGGATACATCCACTCAAACAAAGTCTTCTATAGTGGGAAGAAAGCGCACCAGAGAGGATGAAAGATTGTTGGATGATGCACGAGAGAATGTGGGAGAACAGACTTCTCAGTGCATGTAGAGGAGGTCACCTGAGAGGTACATTGGATATATGGCTCTTATGGACAAATGTGTTGTGACAGAGCCATATTCCTTTAAGGAAGAAGTGCAGTAGCCAGTTTGGATTGATGCCATGGTGGAGGATTATGACTCCATAGTTCATAACAGTGTTTGGGATGTGGTCCCACGACCGGACGACAAGTTAGTGGTGAACTCTTGTTGGCTTTACAAGGTAAATCAAGCTATAGATGGTAGTGTGGAGAAGCATATGGCTAGATTTGTGGCCTGTGGATTTTCACAGGTAGAGGGGATTGACTATGATGAGACCTTTGCTTCTGTTACAAGGTACTCGTCGATCAGATCTATATTGGCACTATCAGCACATATGGGTTGGAAGATACATTGGATGGATGTATCTTAATGGCATGATTTAGGAATAGGTGTACATAGAGCAGCCTTAAGGTTTTAAGACCTTTGACTGTGAGTCACATGTGTGATGGCTCAAGAGAGCATTGTATGGGCTGAAGCAAGAACCCCATGCTTGGTACACCAGGATAGATAACTACTTCACCGAGGGGTTGGGCTTCACAAAGAGTGAAGTGGATGCAAACCTATACCACATAGTGGTGGAAGGTAAACTTTTGATCATTGGACTTTATGTTGATGATCTCATACTGACAGGTGATGATCAGCTGATCAAATCTTGCAAGGTGGACATTGCAAGAGAGTTTGAGATGAAGTACATGAGGCTCATGCATTACTTTCTTGGCATGGAGGTATAGCAAGGAGATGGGGAGTTGTTACGTCTCAGGGAAAGTATGCCAACGAGATACTCAGGAGATTCCTCATGGAGAGTAGCAAACCCATGGGGACTGCTCTAGTAGGTAAATAGAGGAAGGAGGATGCTACTTCAGGGGATGTAGTGGAAGCTACTATTTACAGGTAGCTTGTGGGTTCACTCATGTACTTGGTGAACACATGACCGGATATGTGTTATGCAGTTAACCAACTTAGCCAAGTGATGGTTAGGCCTACCATGTTGTATTGGATTGTAGAAAAGCATGTGTTGAGATACCTTAGGGGCACTTCTCAGTATGGATTATGGTATAGAAAGACAGAGGGAGTGAAGCTTCAAGGCTTCACCGATGTAGATTGGGCAGGAAGTCCATCTATCCAGAAGATCACATCAGGAAGGATCTTCAGCATTGGGTCAGCAATAGTTTCTTGGTACAGCAGGAAACAGAGATTGATTGCACTCAGTTCGGTAGAGGCATTGTACATGGATGCGAGTCAGGAAGCATGTGAGGCCATCTGGATGAGGAAGATATTGGTTGGTTTGTTTGGTCATCATATGGATACAACTGTGATTTACTATGATAATCATAGTTGTATCAAACTCTATGAAAATCTAGTTTTTCATGATCAGTCCATGCATATTGATATCCAATATCATCATCTCGGAGATTGTGTATTGAGGCGAATTATGTTGTTAGAGTACATTCCTACAAAGGAGAAAGATGCTAAGATTTTGACAAAGGCATTGTCAAGATGTAAATTCGAGATTCACAGAGATAGGATCGGGGTAGCTGATAATCCCTTTCTTGTTGAGAGGGAGTGTTGAAAATAACAACAAGAAATGTTAAAAATAGAATCCAAAAATTCCAATTTAATTTGTCCTTGAATTAACTTGTGAATTAAACTTGTAATTATTTTCTCATAACAAATTGTAATAGTTAACTAAGTTAAGTTTACTTATTTAACTAAGAAATTTCGAGTTGGAAGTCTTCTAGAAGTCATGTATATGTTCTCCCTAAGTTTTAGGGGTCCAGGATGAGTTTAATTGTGAGTTGCAATTAGATAACTCAATTTATTGAGTTATGTTTAGTTAAATTAGTTCCAAACTGTTTGTGGAACTAACAGAGAGTTAATAGTCAATTTGTGCACTAGTGCATCCATAAGTGTCACTTTAGTTAACTGAAGATTCCCTCATCAGAAATGCATGCATGTTGATTTTGAGAAAGACCTAGATGAGACTAGAGTGCAGGGACAATGTACAATCAGTTGTGTGATTTACTGAGTTGTAAATATCATGCATGCAATTAGAGAAGGACTTATGTTTGTATTGCGCAGTTTTGGAAGCATGAATTCCCTTTAAATATAAGCTATTCATCCTAAGAATTATGCAAGAGATTAGGGGCTTGGAGAGTTGTGTAATAGGCTAAGAATTTGGCTTGAGCTAGGTTGTGAGCTGAGAGAGTTGAGCATACTTGTGTGGAATTGTTCTAGTGAGAATAAGCTTTGTATCTTCACTCATATTTCTGATATATGAAATAAAAATAGTGGGGTTTTGAGTAGTAGCTTTCCTCAGATACATATTCTGCTATGTTCCATTGATTTATCTTCTTCTTGTTCATATTGTTTTCATTGATCTATTGGCTTACGCTGCTTGAAAGGAGAAGTAGATTCTTTTCTAGTGTTTTAGTACATTGCATGAGCTTGTGAATCTACATGATTTTCTACACCTTTGGCATGGAAGATGTAGAGTATTTGGGACACATTATGGGCCATGACGGAGTGAGGGTTGATCCAAAAAATATTTAGGCAATGCAAGATTGGCACCAACCAAAAATCTTGAAGAGTTTGCGGGGATTCTTGGGTCTCATGGGCTACTATCAAAAATTTCTCCACAATTATGGACAAATTTCCTAATCCTTTACTAATCTTCTCAAGAAAAATTCATTTCTCTATACTGACGCAACTCAGCAAGCCTTCTTAGCTCTCAAATAGGCCATGTGCTCGAATCCAGTATTGGCCTTACCAGACTTCACCAAATATTTTGTGATTGAATGTGATGCTTCAAGCATGGGCATTGGCACATTCTTAATGCAGGAAGGAAGACCATTGGCTTTCAGTAGTCAACAACTTAGTGGAAAAAATCTGGGTCAATCTACATATGAGAAAGAAATGATGGCCATCTTACATGCAATAGACACTTACCGAACATACTTATTGGGGTGACATTTCCAAACCCATAATGATCATTATAGCCTAAAATATTTTCTAGAGCAATGTTTATCGTCGCCACAACAAAATAAATGGCTTGCAAAAATGTTGGGATATGATTATGAGATAATTTACAAGAAGGGCATGACATAGTAATGGTTGATGCCTTATCACACCAATTTAAGGATGAGGGCACCCTTTTATCACACTCTCTACCCATACTAGATTGGATTGAAGAGGCCCACCATGAATGGTTCTCCCAACCCTCTCTGCCCTAGCTCTTTAATAACTTAAGAGTAGATCCTAATTCTTCATAAGACTACTCTTGGAAGGATGAGGTTCTTTGCTACAAGGAAGTCATAGTGTTATCCCCGACCTCCACCCTCAAAACCCACATCTTGGAAGAGTTGCACTCCTCTCCGATTGTAGTAAATTCAAGCTTATAGAATACTTATGCACAAGCATGTCGCTCTTTCTTTTGGATGAGCATGAAGAACAACATTCTTACTTTTGTAGCTAAATGTGATGTATGCAGTTTAATGAAGGGGAAACGATCAAGCTATCAGGAACCTTACAACCATTGCCACTCCCTTCTTCTGTCTAGATGAATGTTTCCATGGATTTCATTATAGATCTCCCAAAGTCAGGAAATAAATAAATCATCATGGTGGTTGTTGACAGGATTTCCAAATATGCTCATTTTTTTGCTCTACCACACCCATTTTCCCCAACATTGGTGGCTGAATTTTTCAAGGAAAAAATCTTCAAACTGCATGGCATGTCAACGTCCATTGTGCATGATCAAGACCCCACTTTCACCAACAATTTTGGTAGGAATTTTCCAAGCTCCAGGGCATGCAACTCCAACTGAGTACAACTTATCATCCCCAAATATATAGTAAAAGAAAAAGAAGTCAACAAATGTTTGGAGACCTATCTAAGGTGCTTCACTTTAGACAAGCAACATCAATGGGTACATTGGTTGCCTTTAGCTGAATGGTGGTATAATACTAACTATCATAAGCCACCAAGATGACGCCATATGAGGCAGTGTATGGAAAAACCCCACCTTCACCAACTTCTTATACCCCCGGATGTTCCAAAGTACAGGTAGTTGATAAGATCCTACATAACCATGCCACCATGATCACTCATATCAAAGATAATCTACATCAAGCTCATAATAGAATGAAGCAAGAGGCCAATAAAAAATGTTCCTAGCAATCATTTAAAGTAGGTGACAAGGTGTTCCTATGACTCCAACCGTATAAGCATACCTCTCTCAAAGAAAAGGGTTGCCGGAAACTAGCTCCAAAATTCTATGGACCTTATAAAGTACTTCATCATATAGTAGTAGTCACTTACAAACTGGCCTTGCCATCTACTTCAAAAATCCACCCGGTCTTCCATGTACCGTGCCTCAAGAAAGTTGTGGGGAACAATTGTAGGGTTCAAAAAAGTCTACCATAATTGGATGAGGAAGGTCCACTATGGCTCCAAATAGAATAGGCCCCTGATACTCGCAAAAGACATCTCCACGACCACACAATCAAGGCAGTCCTCGTCAAGTGGAAAGACACCTCTCCAGAAGATGTGAAAAGGGAATCAAGCACTATTCTTCAATAGTTTCTGCAGCTTCAGCCTTGAGGACAAGGCTACTTTTGATGGGGGAGGGCATGTTAGGGTCTAACTGTAACCCCTTTATTTATGTAATAAACCCAAGGGCCCTAGTCAGAGTCATAGTTAGTTAGTGGAGTCAATAAACCCTATAAGTAGTTATCCACATTAATAATAATTGTAAGTGGTTGACTCGCATTATAGAAAAGGTACCACAGTTAGTTATAAATAGGCCATACTTAATAAATAAAGTGGTTAACTTGTGTTGTGAAAGGGACCACTGATAGTTAGAATTTTAGTAGTTAGGGTTTGGGATATCATTAAGATATAAATAGTCAGATAGTAAGTGAAGAATCATCTACTATTATTGTAATTGAGATCTTCTCTGTTGGAGGTTGCCCCCTCAAAGAGGCAAGTGAACATTGTATTATGCTTCTGAATAATAAAATACTTTTGTAGTTTATCTCATTTCCTATGATATTTCTGTGTTTTGGGCTATATTGTTTCGTATTTCTAGTATTCTAGTTTTCTCATAGGTCAAGTACATAATGTTGAAGGGAATAGTAGGTAAAAGTAAGAGATAAAAATATATATATGCCTCTTCAAATATTGAGTAGGAGAATCTAGTCCCCACTGCAGTTTATTACTCTCAATTATATTCAGAAATAACTATACAACAACAATGTGAGGCCTATGTTATCTCAGGGGGATTGTATGGCAGCAACACGGAAGCATGAAGAGGGAATGAATTCATTTTTTTGTAGCAACGTGGTGTGAGTAAGAGCCCAAATGCAAGATCAAGCCTCCAATATCAATGACGATTCTAGAAGTGGTTAGTTGTGTTGTCTTGTTTCTGGGAAAACTAGTGTCTTGTCGAACGACTAGCCCTCTAGGTTTGGCAGCTACCCTAGAAACAACAGTTTAAAGCAATTCAACGATTTCTTCTATGTGTAATAGATAAGGGAAATATAATAGAACCAACCTGGAACTTCCACTTCATCCCTTGCTTGATCTCTCTCCCCTTTGACAGAACCATCAACTCCTCCCTGTACTTAACACGCTTGGAGAGTACTTGCACAAGTACAGCAACAAATAATCGTCAAAGCATCATGATCTATTACAACATAAACATTACAAAATCATATATATAATGAACAAATGATAGCATTCACAAATTATAACATTCAAAATTACACAATCATATGGAAGAAAACTTGAAGAACTTTATTAATAGAAGGGAGAATTACAACCCAGTTGTCTGATCTAGCATC
>APFE030044602.1:259678-288484 GCA_000404065.3 Pinus taeda | reverse complement strand
ATATAAGTTTGGGGTTGATGTGCCCAAATATGTCTATAACAGTTGCCCCCTAAAGCATGAAATCGTAAATATTGATGTCGGGTGAAATGCTTTATCATGAGGATCCGAAGTTTCGAACTGGAAGGTGACCTACATAAGTTACAATACAATACATCATCATAATATAAATTTCATGATCTAGCTGAGGTAGGCATTCCCATGCTCAGCTTTATAAATTCATTTCATGTACATAGATCAGATAGTCGTCTGCAGATGTAGACTAGTGAATCTTCAGATATAGAGTCATCATCCATGGTTAGGATGACCATCTGTGCAGAGCCTTTTTACATTTGATGTTTCTATATCCTTAAATATATCGCAGCCTGAATGGATGAAACTAGATCCGGGGTCTTCAAACTCATTCAATCTTCGCTTGATGTACAAGTCAATCCATGTGAAGAGATGTTCTGAAGTCGAACATGGAAAGACATTGCCTAATTACCAGCCAATGATGTGAGATGTTAACAAACGCGAGAGGAATCACCGTTAATGATAATGACCCTCAGGTACTACAGTAAAATTCACGTGGTGTGAATATATAATCTGATTTCAAACACCACGCAAAATCTTTCAGTCAAAGGCCATTGATGTCAACCTGTCGCTAGAAGTGAGAAACTTGCCATTGATGTATGCAAGCTTCAAAGCACTGAAAGGGTTGTTTCTAAGTCAACTTCTTGGATAATGAGCTTATGTCAACAAGAAGTGACTCGTCGTAGGAGGGCCTTGATGTATCCCACATCTACGACACGAAACGAAGCAAATGATTTATGGAGGTGAAAATGAACTTATGACACAAGATTCAGGAATGGCAGTCATGAAAAAATGAAGGTTGGAGGTATTGCAGTGGATGATACATTAACTGGATGGTGATTTCTCAACTGAATGACTTCTCTTGAACATGTCGGCGACACTGAGATGAGTTGGTAGCGTTAACCCCAAAAGATGGATGGTATGAAAGACCAATGGTGAGATGACCGGTGAACGGAATGACCCAACCCAACTCAATCATGTAGATGAAGTGAAAGTGTCATGTTCAAGAGTGACCTGCTACCATAAATTCTTCAAGTTTTTTCCCTTTTTCCCCAGTCATTGTTGACCAGTACCTCTTTATTTTTGTAAAGCTTGAGGAGGATAACATATGCTTGCTCTATAATTCGCCCTTCGGGGAAACATGTCGCTATGTTTTAATGAGTCTAGTGATAGTGAGACTCAGTCTCATCTAGAATGGACAAGTTTGTCGCTATTGTTTTAACGAGTTAAACGACAAGGATAACTCGATCCTTTTCATGTTTAGAGAGTTTGAAAATGGACGAAAAGAAAACTCCACAAGTTCTTTTTTGTAAAATAATCCCTCAGGTCCGAAAAAGGATAAAATAATACAAAAGGGATGTCATTTCCAATCACTTTAACGAGCTGAAAATGACAAGTGCTCAACAGTTCTTTTTTCCTAAATTAATCCCTCAGGTCCGAAAAAGGATAAAATAATACAAAAGGGGTGACTTTTTCAATCACTTTAACGAGCTGAAAAAGACAAGTGCTCGACAATATTTTCATGTTTAACGAGTCTGAAAAGGCTTTAAACAAGACTTGATTTTGAGGAACGAGTGGTGTCTAGTGTAGCAACTAGTTCCGATGAATTTGGAACTTCTCAAAACATGTTGAATTCTGTGAAGAGGCTGGATAATAAGACCACTCATTGCAACTGTTCCTCAAAGGGGTAAAACAACCAAGTGAGAGCGTATGATCGGCCAAAGGGATGGTGGTGATGGGAGGTACACAACCAAGGTTCAAAAGGCTGATAGAATGGTAATCACAAACATTAATTTTTGAAAATGGGTTCATATTTTGACAAGCTTGAACCATGGGGGAACTATGCTTGGATTCGATTTCTTTTTCTTTCTTTTTTACACAAGCTTGAAACGAACAAACTATACTTGAATTCAGTTTCATTTTTACACAAGCTCAAAATGACAAAACTATGCTTGAAGTCAGTTTCATTTTTACACAAGCTCGAAATGACAAAACTATGCTTGAATTTGGTTTGCATGCCCCCAGCATGATGAAAAAGAAAGTCTCTTATAACCAGATGGAAATCACTGCGGTGAAGCAGGACGGTTATCCAACAGCTCTTTGGCTTCATCCAGAATAGACCAAGGTGAATGGTGTGTCAGACCAATCATATAACCTACAGGGAAACTTATCTTTACAACTAGGTGCATTCAGAATAGACAAGGGTGCATGCCCCCCAAGCTTCATTACATGCACCAGATTACTCATGGTTATCAGGTGGATGGAATGAAGGTTCAAGTGATATTGTTGATGTAAAAGGACCATTTAAGGATGATGATTGACTTGGAGCTCTGCTTGGATTGGGGAAATGAAAGCTGGTCAATGGTGACAACCTTGCCTTCATGCAGCAAATGCATCACTCGAAAGAGTGTTGAAACAATAGCCTCCATGTTATAAACGTAGTCACTCCCAAGAAGTAAATTGTAATCTAACGGTCTTGGGACTATCATCACGTTCAGATGAACAGTTTTCCCTTCCAAAGTGATCAGTAACTTAGGAAGGATCCTTAATGGTCGATTGGTTCCTTTGTTAAAGCCTAACAGATTCTGTGTAACAGGCATAAGCGGTGGCGAACTAGGTGCTTTCCAAGCAGTTGAGGAAAGGATACTCACTAATGCACCTTCATCTATGATAGTGCCAGACACGATCATTTTACAAACTTGTACTATGATCCGAAAAGGTACATAAGAAGGAAGGTGGGATCTTGCTAGTCGATTCCAATCAAAGGAAGTGACTAGACTGCTTGGAGGGGGTACAAGAACTGGAGGATTTTCCTCTTGTGTAGATGGAATAGGCGGATCGCCCCCAAGTTCATTAGAATCTGAAGTAACGAAAACAACTTGAACGGTATTATTTTCACTCTCTTTGGGAAAGGTACGATTAGCTAAAGGTGAAATTGGGTTAGCTGTTACCTCGACCTGTTGACTTTGGTCGGGTATAGACTCATAAGATTCACTTTCAGAGAGAGTGGTTTCGACCGATGGCTGATTTAAGTCAGTCAGTTCTTCAACTAGTGAAGGACTTAGGGAGAGTTTCTTGTAACCAGATAGGAGTCGCTGCGGTGAAGCAGGACGGTTATCCAACACTCTTTTGGCTTCATCCAAAAAGGGAAAAAGGTGAAGGGAATGGTTACCTTCACATAACCTACCTGGAAACTTAACCTTTCTCCTGTGTCCATGAACTTTACTATCACTAGTCAAAGGTGTGTTACCAACATGATCTCCAGAAGTTGATGACATAGGATGGTGTGAACGAGGAGACCATTCTTTCAAGATTCTAGGAAAGCAAGGACAATCTCGATGAAAATGGTCTCCCATACAAATTATGCATGGAAATTTGGGTTTGGGAAGCTTAATGGATGGATTTTCATCAGATGAGCATTCAAAGCAATGGTTGCTTGGTTGCCCCCTTGCTAAATTGGCTTCTTCTTGTCCTTCCCTTTCTTCTTCTTCTCAGCCACCTGGTTACTAGTATCACTACTTTCACCAAGAGAAGAGGAAGAAGGGGAGGGAGAAACAAACGAGGAAGAAGGTAAAGGGTTAATTTCAGGATCAATTGGAGGTTGATTTGATTGTGGAGAAATCATGGCATTTTGAACCACAAAGGTTGAAAACAGCCATACTGGTGGGCCGATGGTAATTCTAGGAAGGGACAATGTAGCCATATAAGGAGCACCAATATTTCCCCAAGAAGGAAAAGGACTATCATTCCCCTCAAAAGGAATTCCTTGACCAGTGGACTCTGGATTCGTCGCCATATGTCTCAACCTAAGATCAACTAAGGAATAGGGATGTTATTTTCAATTCAATTAATTTTAATGACTCTTGGACACAACTTTGCTTTTTCAGTTTTTAAGAGTCGAGAAAAAGCTAAAAATGACTCTAGTCTCCTTCGATTTTTAATGAGCCTAAAAGGAAAAGTGGTCAAATGGACCTTTTCTTTTAAAGAGTCGAAAAGGAACGAAAATGACTACTTTGGAATATCTAGACAGAGGGATTGCCAAACCAATCACAAAACTGCAATATACACCTTGGTGATAAAATTAAAGAGAAATTACCAAGGACTTGTGTACGACAGTCAATCTTCCCGAATGCTATGTTCAGTGCATTGTGATCAATAAGGCGGCAGACTCAGTTTCCTGTGGATAAAGGATTTAAGCCTATTGTGGTCTCCCAATATATACACAACGGTACGAGGAGAACAATTCTATGCTAGCACTTGTCGTATCAAGGAGGAGGAATCACCCAACCTTCAATGAAAATGATAGCCACTAGTTTTAACGACGCCGGAACACATCACTAGCCTAGACCTCTAGATATGTTGCATTAAGTTCCAAAGCGTTGTTAGGTTCATTGAAGTTCATTTTAAAGTTGATCTTGTTTAGGGTTTGCCTTTCAATGGTTCACCGCATGATGATGATCTGAAATTCCTAAGATGCAATCTACAATGATAAACAATTGTTGTTTATTTGAACAATGAAAATCCTAGTTACTAGGGAAAGAAGATAGCAGTGCTTTTAAACAAAGAGAAAAGAGCACACACTAGTGCATTTCCCTAAATCTTCTTTTCGCACACAAATAAAAAAATATGCTAAATGTAAATACATGTATTTGTTTTCGTTCTTCTCAATGTGAAAAATGTCAAAAAGGAAAACTAAATGTTGCAAAGATCTGAAATATTTCACTCAAAATGACATTTTCGACAATTTATTCTTCAAAAGAGAAAGGAAGACTCCGCGACACTTTTCAATTTTGAATAAAAATGCTTTCGACACTTTGAATATAAAAAATCAAATCAAATGCATGAAGAAAAATTTCAATCGATTATCAAGGGAAGGAAGAATCCATGATACTTCTCTTTTCAACACAAAACAACAATTATGACACTTTTTGTACCAAAGCGACAAACTTATTTAAACAACTTTTCGACAAAGGATTGTAAATGAAAAACAAATACACAAAAAACATTCACTAATCCTAATGTAATTGAGGCTGATCTAAGTGTTACAAATAAGCTTCAGTAAAGAGGCACTGTTCATATGCAGCAAAACAAGCAAACAACACTGAAAACAAGGTCAAAACCCTCAATTTCTAGAATGGAAAAAGAGTTCAATCAATCATCGCACCTAGGCTTCACAGAATATGAGATGCATCACACTTACTGCACTCGGGAGGTGCTATGCATACTGAGTCACAGTGGGACATAGTGCGATGGTCCAGGGAGTGCAAGTGAGATGGGTTTGGCTCAAATGTGGAGTTGTTTTCAATGAGTTAAGGTGGGTTTTGATGAACAGTAAAGAACAAAGTATGATGGAGTGTCTTGAGAGGTTATTGAGCTACCAAAAGAGCATTTAGATGTGCTTCCAAGTCAGATGTTCAATTCATAAACTAAACCAGAGATTGACTGAAGCAGCATTCATCTACTATGTAATTGCAAAGCAAGAGAAGTTCGAAGGCTACCTGGCTGACTTCAGGCTCTGTCTATAGTTGATCAAATTTGAACATAAAACAAACAATAACAACAAACAAAGATCTAATCCTTCCCCAACGGAGTCGCCAATTTTTTTCTGGGAAAACTAGTGTCTTGTCGAATTACTAGCTCTCTAGGTTTGGCAGCTACCCTAGAAACAACAGTTTAAAGCAATTCAATGATTTCTTCTATGTGTAATAGATAAGAGAAAGATAATAGAACCAACCTGGAACTTCTGCTTGATCCCTTGCTTGATCTCTCTCCGCTTTGACAGAACCAGCAACTCCTCCCCATACTTAACATGCTTGGAGAGTACCTGCACAAGTACATCAACAAAGAACCGTCAAAGCATCATGATCTATTACAACATAAACATTACAGAATCAAATATATAATGAACAAATGATAACATTCACAAATGATAGCATTCACAATTGCATAATCATATGGAAGAAAACTTGAAGAAATTTATTAATAGAAGGAAGAATTACAATCCAGTTGTCTGATGCAGCATCATCCTCCCAGCTTCAATCCTTCTTCACCTCATGAAATAGCAAGATCACTCCAACAATACAATTCTCTTTCCTCAATTACAAACTATCAGCACTTACTTTCAACTCACCACATTCCAGCCTCTGGATCTCTTGGATGAGGGATCCATTTATAGATGAGTGCAAAGGTGTGAGTCATCCATGGGGTTTGATTAGTTTCATTCCACTTGTTACAATTGGTTCCAAAAGGGAAGGGATAACTGAAGGTTTAAGATCCCTTAGTCATCCTTGGGCGAATTCAGAGAGGCAAGTGGCACAGGAGAAGTTTCTAGAAGATTCCATGAGCATCCACCTAGCAAACTATCCTGGACATTTGTCCATCCTCGCCCATTGCACCCTATAGAAGGCCTAAACAGTATGCATCGCACTTTGCTAGTGGAGTAGTCAGAATTATTCAGTTTAGGCAATTTCTAGATGGTTTCTTAGATGGAACTTTTGGGGAATGATGTAATCAGATGACTATGTTCTTTTAGGGTATGAAACAACTCTATTTTAGGGGTTGATGAGCCTTAGTTTATCGATGTATAAGTTTGGGGTTTATGTGCCCAAATATGTCTATGACATGTCTCTTGCATGGTGTAAGGAGACATGGGTTCAAGAAGACAAGGAAGAGACACAAGAAAGGATTTGTACAAAAACCTTGATAGTTGATTACAAACCTAACATATGTTTAAGGGGAGCATGTCAAAAAGAAGAAGGTCATTGTTGGCCTTATTGTCATGGTGTCACATTGGTTCAAGAGATACAAGTATGCACAACATAGTTGGTTCTAATGTTTATTTGCAAATCTGGGTAGTTGATTATGCTTCATCAAAGAACATTTCGTATTAGCATAATATAGTTGGTGTCAACATAGTGTTTTAGTGGGGATTGGTCACCCTTTCTCATTGATGTCAAAAGGGGAGAGAGATAGGTCAAATGGTTTGGTATTTGCAGGAGGTTACCATCAATGCTAAAGTGGGAGATTGTTGGTAGTGTTGGCATGGTGCCATTGGTGTCAACCTAGTATTCATGATATGCTTATGAATGGTTTCAATGAGTTGTTGATTGCAAGTAGAATGATGTATTATGGTATTGTAGAGGTTCACATGATATGTAAAAATGCGATGGAGAAGGTGATTGTAGAACTAGGAAGTAAACTTTAAGTTCTCCCTAATTTAAGTTGCGGATGCTGGTTAAAATAGAGAAATCAACGGATGAAAATTTGCAAGACCATATTTTCATTGGCATATCCATGGACATGGTTCAGTTTAAGCATGTACGAACCATGTCCGTGTCTTGTAGGTTGCAAAATCCAAAACCATGAGCTTTTACAAGAGAATTTTCCCAAGGTTTGGCTGTGATCAAAGTGATTGCATGGAAAAGAAAAAACCTTAAGCTTTCCCTAGTGAATCATCCATGGTTTTGGCAACAATTTGGTTGGTATACAAATTTTTGATTTGGTCACAATCGATTAGTTGATTTATTCTAAGATAATAGTCATGATTTGGTCACCAAGTCATCATGGAACATAGTAAATATGGTTTTGATCTAGCCTCCAAAACAGGTGAGTTGATGTTTTTGTTAGGGTTTGATGAGAAAAGAGTGATAGTGAATGTGCTTGGTTCATGGATCAGATTATTATTGAGATGGTGCTAGAGTTTATTCATGTGAATATTGCATGAGTAGAATGTGTGTGGCTTGATGTATTGTTAATGAGAAGAGAATACTACATGGGTCTAGTGCACAAATTGATGAAATGAGGTCCACATTGCTTTGTACAAAGATTCGTGGGCCTAAATTAAAAATATATGAAAGGTGGTCCATAAGAGTTGAAGGTTGGGGCCTTCAATGACAAGTGGTGGCTTGCTAGTATAGGCAGTAGTGGTTTCCTTTAGGTGATGGTCCGAGAAACTATTGGAGGTTGGGGCCTCGAGTAGGTTGGGCCTTGTATAGTTGTGGAAGTGGTGGATTCTATCAGGTAGTGTCTTGGAGTGAGTGGTTTCTCATGTACATCACAAGTCGAGGCTCGCACACTAGTGGTGGCTAGTGAATGATGTAAAAGAATATTTTTAATAATAAGAAGACGAAGACAAAACATATAAAGGTTTTTATCCCGAAAAGGTTTCCTCCTAATATCCAATGTCCATGTGTTAATGCATTGGTCTTGTGTTTATATGCTCTGATGTTTTATATGTTTCTTATGGCATGTACATGTGATATCTACTATTCATATATGTGTTTCTAATTAACTATTGATCCAATTAATAGTTTGTAAAAAAAAAAACAAAAAGATATAATAGATGATCCATTAAACACAATATTGATGCATCCTCCCTCAATATTATCATATTCCCATCAATAAAAATACCAACACAATTTTTTTAAATTTAAAAATAAATTAATTAATTATGCATCACACCACATCCATTTAGAGAAAACACTTAAATGTGGTTGAAGCTATTTCTTATGTGATTTAAACCTTTTAATACTTTTCTCTCAAAAAAATCCTCCATGAGTATACCTTTATCAATAATTCACTATTAGATTATAGAAGAATCTCCTTCATCAATAAGTCTGTGTAGTTCTACTTTGCCATATTCACATCTATACCTGAGTTTCTCTTTCTTAAATATTTCTCACCTATCTATCCAAGGTTAATTTAAGTTTAATTTGAATTTATGAAGTGTAGTTGGGAAATCCTTGATGTTATTGGAAGATTTTTATGTTTTTTTAAGGAGAAGTTTAATTTAATTATATTTAGAGCTATTTCCCAATTTACGTGATGTCCCCAGAAAAATGTAATCATTTTATTTTACTACAGTAAAAACAAAACTGCATTATGGTTATTGTTTGAATTAAGTATTTAAATTTGATAATTATAAAGAAAACTATTCTGGAATGTTAACAAATCTTGTAACTTTTCATGTCAAGCAAATTAGGATAGGCAGTTGCCTAACCCTAACTACCTCCCTAATTATGAATTCTCCAAAGAAAGGACTCAAGAGGGTAGACATGGGGAACCTGAGAGAAATGGAGGAGAAAGGGAGAGAATATTTTGGACCATGCTGAGAGGTCAGACGGGAAAAGAGGCTAAGTCTGGTGGTGACAAGATAGTTGAGGCACTGTATGTGAAGCCTTGCAAGAAGACATCGGTCTCGTGAGAAAGCTCGGGGGGATACTTGGACCTGAAGGCAAGTCTCATGGTTGGGAGGATTGAAATCTGTTAAATTATAGAGGTGAATTCAACAATTTATTTTCTTTTAATACAATTTTCAGGTAAGTAAATCAACTTGGAGGAATTATTTTAATTATGAGTTTGTATAGTAGAATGCACAGTTATGGAAAATGCTATTATTGAAACTTGGAATTTTAATACTGTATAGTAATATATGGAAAATAGGAGAATAAATAATCCAGTAAAGCGTCAAATGAGAAGTTTCTAGTTAAGATATAGATCCAAGAAATGTAAGTACAGACTTAGAAACACACTTAGGAAGGAAAGAATAAACTGAACAAAAACCAGTATTACTAGAAAGGAACAATGCTTACTTTTTGGTAACAAGAAGGAGATACATAGTACTTTATCAAAATTAAATCCATACAATAAATATAGATGAAAAACTCGAGCTGAAGCTTGTTCAATTATAATCTATGAACCTAAAATGAAACAATTTATATCATTGGCAAAGAAACCCTCAATCCATACGGCAGTGCTGTACTATAAAAAAAATCTAGATGCGTCGTAAATATAGAGAGTGCTGGCAAATGATTAAGAAATAAAAATTGGACCCTTAGGACAAGATATGCCCTTTGGGCCAGGGAAATAATCCATGTCCTAGTCCACATTTCTGCAAATGAAACACACACACACACACACACACATATATATAACGATAAAACAAATAAATTGTGGATAACCTTCAATAATTCCAGACATTCACTGTAGAAAAATGGAAATAACAAAATCCAAAACGAGATGAGGCACCGAAAGATCATATATGAGAAACAGAGCCAAATTCACCTTTGTACAAAAAAAAAGAAGTTAAACGGAAAAAATTATTACTCAGACAACCAGAGAGATGCTATAGACCGACGAATATCACATAAGAACTATACTAAAAAAATTATTGAACTAATATTCCGATAGCATTATATAAAAAATTGGACCAGTCATGAGAAACTACAGAATGCATTCATTACGGTTGGATAAAGTTCCAAGACAAATACGATAATCAAAACGTTGTCGAGTAAGACTTGGGACCTTCCAGTCTAAACCTAAGGGTTTCCTAGATAAACCCAGGATCTGAAACAACCACGTGTTGAAAATGCAACAAGATGATGGAGCTTAGTAAAAAGAAGTCGCCTTCACTAAGTGGGCCGGTAGGCTATTTTTGGCGCAAAGTCTATTTTTAGACATATGGATCATGGTCTATGAGTTGCAGGATGCTATTTATGGATGATTAGTCATGTTGGTAAAAATAGATGGACCTCTATTTTTAGACATATGGACGGAGTCTATTTTTAGACTGCCAGTCTAAAAATAGAACAGCCGAATATTATTAGTTCTTAATAATATTTGGGCTATAAACATTATCTTATCCTCTTGCAGCACTTCAGTTCGAGCTACGGATGTGGCACATGCAACTGATAGAAGGAAATACGCTTTTCCTATGGGTTAGTTGAGCTATTGCATGAAGGACTTCAGTTAGAACTCAAGTGATTGAGTTTGGTGGAGTTGAATGAGGAGTTGATGGAGTTGTGTTTAGTTTGACTTAGTTGAACTAGTTGTATTTAGTCTAAGTACAAATACACTAGTGATGAGTGGTGTGAATTAATTATTAATTAATTCACTAATTATTAACTCATAAATCAACTAAATAATACATCAGTTAACTCAGTGCATGGACAGTTCAGTGGAGACAAGTGTTAGAGGTGAGTGAAAGGGCAAAACAGCTATCAGTTGTGACTATAGTTGTGCATGAGATTTGCACAATCAATGGATTGAGATTGCCAATGAGGATTGCGTAGTGAAACACAAGGGAAATATGAGTTTGGATCAGCCATTATCATCTATTCTCAACAGGTATTGCGCAGTGGAGGCAGGCAAGCAGCGGAGGAGATTTGAACCTGTAATTGATTCAGATCTGAGCTAGTTTGTGTGTAACAGGTGGAGATAGTACTGAGTACTTGAGAGGAGTATTGTACTATGTATTGTTACATGTTCTCAATCAATATAATATACAGATAGTTGGGTATTTTCAGTTGTATGCTTTCCCCGTGATATACTGTGTTGATATGTGTGATTCATGTTTCAATGTGCGCATGCGATTGTTTCTTAATTCCGCAACATTGATGATAAGCGTAGAGGAGGTCATGTATTATGCATGCATTCCGCAAATAGTGTATAATCAGGATAATCTCTGTGAATAAGTGTTTTATTATTCAAAATTTCTACACCACGTGAGCAGATTTATGGGCCATCCCTTTAACCAAAGATATAGCTTAAAAACAACCACAACAATGAGTCTCAAGAGCATAGCCCCTTTCATCCAGACAAAGATATAAATACATATACATCCTATGAATTAAATCATTATCACAACTGAAATCGAAAACCTTTCGAGGGATAACCCGAAGAACTAGAGACTGTCAGTCTCTCTACCCGGTCATCAGAAGACCACGACCAAACTATAAACATACTTGTAAACTCATTGAATACCTGAGCATGTAGGTGTCAGAAAATGGTGGAATCTACCTTGGAGGATCCTCAGAGCACCGAGACCTCACCAAGAGAACCTACAAATCCATTTCAGAGAAGAAAACAAGCCACTGGATATCTTTATACTACAACTATGGAAACTCAAGGGAAATGCAAGATCGTTTATGTGATTACCTGGTAAGGGCCACATATGGGTGACGGAACCACCTGCTCGAAACCCTCATGGCTTTCCCACACCATACCCATTACTGCACAAACCATCTGAGAACGAAACCCTAATATCATAACCCAAAAGCCAGAGAGTCGAGAGTTGAGTTGATGAATGTAAAATAAGACCTCCAAAATTCCCAAATGAAGTTATTAGAAGACTCATCGATCATTGGATTAGCACGGAGGAGAGTACACCATTGATGTAGCGAGTAGAATGAGGCAGGAGGGACAGTTGGAGGGTATTCAGTGAGGGAGTTGAGGCCTGCTCTTGCCACAACTCGGAAGCAGAGCAGTTGATGTTAATACCTCCATATAATCTATGTATTTAACTATGTATTATATTAATTAATAAAAGTACCAGACTTGAATGAAAACGTATTGAAACGTATGCGAAAAGTACTGTGTAATAGTTCTCGGGCATATGAATATTAAACGACAAACTTAATATGTTTAATAGGTAAGTGGAATGATTTATATGGTAAAAATCTATGGTAATTTTGTTAAAAAATATATATATTTGAATTATATGGAGATGTGACAAGTGGTATCAAAGCCAAGGTTACCAAACTAAGGCCTCTGGAAAACTAATGACTGATAGTGTTGTGATTACTCAGCAAAAGAAGCAGGAGCAGCTAACATGAGAAAGATGGATAACACACCCCATAGAACCATGACAAGCTTAGGACCTGCAACTTTTCCTTAGACCAACCCTGAAGTATGGGTACAATTGGGAGAGGAACCACGTAGCACCAATCCTACAATATTGGAAATTGTGCAAGAATTAAAGAGTGAGATGGGCCAATTGCGGGCTGACAATGAAAGGCTAATGCTAGAACAAGAGAAGATTATGAAAAGTCTATCAGATAAGCAAAATCAGCGTCAGCCGATTCCCAGCCCAGAACACGGGCACATGTCGGGAGAGCAAGAATATCAAACAGAGTATGTGGAAACAGAAGGAGGGGAAGAAAATCAAGAAGAAATGTCTGATAATGCCTCAGAGCATAAAATGCAAAAGAGGCAGAGGATAGAACTGCAAGGAGAATTCCAGAAAATAAAACTGCCCCTCTTTGATGGTGAACAAGAAGAGGCAGCTGAAGCCTGGCTTATTAATACGAATAAATACTTTCGGTTGTATGAATATGACCACAATTTAAAGGCTCGCTTGGCCATTTTCTAGCTACAAGGGAAAGCCACCCTATGATGGGAAGAGGTAAAGACGGTATGAGGGGTGAATGAATAGAACATAACATGGGAAAACTTTCAAAGATATTTTAAAGAAATATATTTAACTGAATGGTTCTACGACGAAAAGTCAAAAGAGTTTCACAACCTACAACTAGGACAACTAACAATGAATGAGTTCATTACAAAATTTACGTCCTTACTTCAGTATGTTCCCTACATACGAGAAGAGAAGGAAAAAGTGCAGCGATTTATCAGTATTTTACCATTGTTCATGAAAGAGGGTATTGAGTTAGATACCCCGAAAACAATTGATGAGGTCATACGGAAGGCTCAAATGTGTTATCAACAAAGTAAGCAAAAAGGAGAAGTGATGGGAAAAAATGGATTGACAAAAAGGGCAATAAGTTTTCTATTGGCAACAAAGGGAACAAGAGCAACGTCAATAAAGGAACCCCTAGAGGGAAAATAAACAGAAATATAGATGAGAATTAGTTCAGATTTAGACTTCCCAATGAACCCAAATCCAATGAGCAATCAGGAAAAATTGAAGTTGAAGGAACAACAAGACTCCCAGTATAATGTTTGGGATGTGGAGGGCCACATTACATTAAGAAATTTCCCAACTGCAAGGGTGTTGAACAGATTTTGCAGATTCAGGAGGCATCCATAGTAGGAGAAGTAGCTAGGAGTATTCTGAAAATCTATGCCACCCTAGAATACCATAAAGCAGAATACCAACCAACTATGGTGGAATTCAAACGTAAAATATTTGATCACACTATATCTGTTTTAATTGACCCAGGAGCTGCGTTAAGTTATGTTAGTCCTAAATTAGTTGATCAATGTAGTTTACACACTGTCAACTTCAAAAATCCCTAGTTAGTACAGCTAGCAACATGGGCAAAAAGACGTGTGTTTGCCAAAGTCAACAACTGTCCATTAGAAATAGCAGTTCAGCCTTTGGTGGTAGATCTAAACATATTACCCCTAGGTTCGTATGACGTTCTAATATGCATAGACTAGCTGGAAAAGCACTGGTCCCTTATAAACTGTAAAACAAAAGCTATTTGCTACATGGATGAGCGGGGAAACAAACAGGAAATTCAAGGCATTTTGAGACCACAAAAATTACGACCAATAACCGCCTCTCAATTAAGAAAGTGCATCAGAAATGGATGCTAGATTTACGCGATTCAGGTGGGTTGTGCCAACTCAAAAGACAAGTCTGTTTCCTTGGAAAGTATACCTTTGATACAAAATTTTCCAAACGTATTTCCTAAAGAAATTCCAAGACTACCTCCAAAAAGAGACATAGACTCCACCATTCTACTAGTACCAGGAGCAACTCCGGTGTCCCAGGCTCCTTATTGTATGAGTATACCAGAGCTCACGGAATTAAAAATGAAATTACAACGGTTGTTAGATAAAATTATATCCGCCCAAGCGTATCACCTTGGGGAGCCCTCGTATTGTTTGTCAAAAAGAAGGATGGGACCCTGCGTATGTGTATGGATTACCGTCAGCTAAATAAGCTAGCCATTAAGAACAAGTACCCTTTACCTCACATAGATAACATATTTGATCAAGTGAAGGGTGCGACAGTGTTTTCAAAGATTGATCTATGGTTGCAATACCATCATATCAGAATCAAGGAAGAGGACATACCTAAAACAACTTTTTGGACTCGCTATGGACATTACGAGTTCGTGGTGTTACCTTTCGGGCGAACCAATGCCCCTGCAACCTTTACGTGTCTAATGAACAGTATATTTCATTAGTATTTAGATAAATTTGTATTATTTTTTATTGATGATACACTGATTTATTCCCAAAGTATAGAAGAAAAAAAAGAGCATCTCAAAATAGGGTTGCACACTCTCAGGGAAAATCACTTGTATGCGAAATTTAGCAAGTCTGATTTCTTTAAAGAGCAGATTCAGTATTTAGGCCACATCATTACCAAAGACGGAATCATTGTGGACCCAAAAAAGATAAAGACCATAATGGAATGGCCAGTACTAAAGGACGTGGCAGATATAAGATCTTTTATGGGACTGGCAGGGTACCACAGACGATTTGTTGAAGGATTCTCCAGAGTGGCCTATCCCATTACCTCCCTACAGAAGAAGGGAAAAACCTTTAAATGGACAGTCAAATGCCAAAAGAGCTTTGAGTAGCTCAAGCATTTACTTACCACCGCATCAATATTAAGAAATGCATATCCAAATAAGGACTCTGTGGTGTGTACAAACGCTAGCAAAGAAGGGGTTGGTGGTGTTTTAATGCAAGAACGTACAGTAATTATCCCATGAATCTAGAAAGTTGAAGGAACACGAACATAAATACTCAGCCTATGACTTAGAATTAACAATTGTTATTCATGCATCAAAAAGGTGGCGGCACTATTTGATGGGTAAGAAATTTCTTTTAATGATTGACCATCACAGGTTGACTAATTATTTTAAGCAGCCCACTTTGAATGCTAGGAAAGCCAGATGGGTAGACTTTTTAAGTGGATTTGATTTTGAAATCAAGCACTTGAAAGGAAAGGAGAACCGGGTCATGGATGCCTTAAATCGAAAGGTAATTGTCTTTATGAAATTTCTTACAGTGAGGTGCGGACCACCTTCAATGAGCTTATTAGAGAAGCAGCTGAGCGAGATCCAGAGTACCAGTTTTTAGGATAGCAAGATCAAATTGCAAACAACCATGAACATCAGCTAGGATATGAAATAAATCCTGCAGGTATGTTGATTTATAAGAAAAGAATGTATGTGCCTAACCAAAACAACATTAAAGATTTAATTTTGGATGAGTATCATAAGAGTCCCTATGTAGGACACCCCGGATACCAAAAATTAATTACTGCACTTCGAAAAGAGTACTACTGGCCAAGTATGAAAAAGAATGTAGCAGAATATTTGACTCGTTGTCTAGAGTGTCAGCAAGTAAAAACAAAGCACCAACATCCTGTTGGATTATTGCATCCACTACCAATCTCGGAATGGAAATGGGAAACCATCTCCCTTGACTTCATCACAGGACTACCCAGGTCTAAAAAGAAAAATGACTCGATAATGGTGGTAGTGGACAAATTAAGCAAATCGGCTCATTTCATACCAATACAATCCACCTACAAGGCAGTACAAATTACCAACATATTCATGCAAAGTATTTTCAGATTACATGGACTACCAAAAATTATAATTTCTGATCATGATGTAAAGTTTACATCAGCCTTCTGGAAAGCTCTGTTTTAAGGGTGATGAGCCTCATCATTAAGTAATTATATGGGCCTTAATTTGCCTTAATTCACCTCCTAGCTTAGTCAAACCAATTATTTTCACAACTTACTACATACTTTTGATTCTATTTTGTTTATGAGATGAGTTAGAGTTGGATATTTTTCTTTGTGGTCTAATGTGCATGTAATGCAGGAATAAAGGATAAAAGCAAGGAAAAATGCAGGAATAAAGGATAAAACCAAGGAACTATGGAAAAGACCTTGGTAAAAAGTGAAGGACAAAGGAGAGGAATTATAGGAGGCAAATCCTCATTTACTATCCCTCCATTCAAATATTCCTCCACTGGCTTGGAGTGCAAACAACCACTTCATGAAGACTAGAAGACAACCAAGCAAATGAAAGTGACATGAACCAATTTAAGGAAGTCGTTGGAGACTTTAGATGTATAAATAGAGAGGCTCCACTTACTTTATGAAATTTAAGTCCCCATCGTTGATCTGCCTTGCCTAATCTAACGGCGCTCACTTCACTCGATCGCCAACTAGCTTGGCCAATCTCCACCATTGATCATCCCCGCCTGATCCAACGGTTATCGCGCCATATCACATGGATTTCTGTCCGACCGTTATCCTCCCAAGAGCACGTGAGAAAATTGGTTTTCTCGTGCTACGTGTCACGTAGTAAGGCTAATCACGTGAAATTTCCAAATACTGCTTACAGCCTGAAGGGCACGCGAGAAACTACTTATCGTCGTAGAAACCCACTCCCTCATTTCTGCACGTTTCTTTTCCCCACAATATGATCTCCACCGGCCATCTCTTAACTTCACTCGCGTGATTAGATCTCGGCCATTCATCTCTTGTTAACCTCGTTCATCCATCCACTCACCTAATCTCTCACGACATGATCTCCGTTGTTCATCTCCTTTGTTCCCTTGTTCGTCCATCTAGTCACTTAAGCCTCCGTGATAAGATCTCCACTGTTCATCCTGTTAGTTAACCCTATTCGCCCATCTATCTACGTAACTTCCTGTGATCCAATCTCCATTATTCAATTGCCTTTCACCTGACTGATCCAACAGTTCTTATGCATTGTTGCTCCCTCACATCCTCCTTTCACTGATTTCGACCTCCGATTTCTTTTTCTGCTTGAAACTCGATTTAGCCTAATCTTCTTTGTTACACTTTAGTATAGTTTAATGCTCTTTACTTCTGCAACTTAGATAGCAGCCTTAGGTTAGTGATTGTTTTAGCAAATCTGCTTAGCATAGTTGTTTAATTGGTTAGCTAGGTTGTGGTGTGAGTTTAGAATTTCATGATGTTTTCTTCATTTCTGCAATAGAGTAGCTCTCTCTTAGGATATGTGTGCTCTTCTTCCATCAAAGAATTAAGCTTCTTCTGACCCTATAGAAGTCTGGCTTGGAACTCCTGAGGTCTTTTGCCAGATGAGCAGTGACAACAAGTAGTACCCTCAATTCTACTTGTGCATATAGCATTGTCACCTCCAAGTTTGTATGAACCCTGGGTTGATAAGTAAAGCTGGTATCCCTAGGAGTTGCAACATTATTGTTGCAATACCTAGGCTCATCAAAGGGTTAGGTACGTAGTTAAATTTCAACACCGCCTACCACCCTTAGACGAACGAGCTGACGGAGTGGGTAAATCAGGTGGTGGAAGACATGTTGAGAACTTATGTGATGTAGCGACCCTCCAAATGGTAAGATTACTTACATCTAGTTGAATTTCTTACAACAACGACTATCATACATCATTACAAATGAGCCCATTTGAATTTTTGTACCGACGTAAGTGTTGCACACATTCTAGTTGGGGAGGACCAGAGGATAAGTTGATGTTGGGACCCGAAATGTTAAAGGAAATGGAAGAAATGGCTAAGAAGGTTCATTCCAATTTAAGGGCCACTTAAGATCGACAATAGAACTTTGCCGATCGAAAAACGAATTTCAGGGAATTCCAAGTAGGCAATCATGTGTATGTAAGGATACGTGCCAAAAAGAGTACCTTACAAAGGAGTGGGTGTGCTAAGTTAGCACCTCGATTCTGTGGCCCATTTCAGATTTTGGCACGGGTCAGGCTAGTGGCATACCATCTCTCCTTGCCCAGCCACATCTGAGTGCACAATGTTTTCCATGTATCTGTATTAAAAAGATATGTTTATGATCCTAAACACATAATCAGTTGGCAAGATATACAAGTAAAATGATTTTCTCTAAGCAATTCAAACAAGATATTAATTGTAGTAAAAGTTGACTAAAATTTTATGCTTTTGTAGGTCGAGCCGGAAGGATAATTCTTGTTCGAACCTCTAGTTATACTATCGAGAGAAGTAATGCTGCGAAACGAGTTATCACCTAGGTTAAAGTGCAATGGCAACAGTTTGGGTCAGATGAGGCCCCCTAGGAGGATGAGAAGCTCATAAAGGAAGCTTTTACGACTCTGTTTGCAGTGGAAAACTTCGAGACGATGTTTGATTTCAAGGGGGGGGAGATGTAATGTCCCTAGAAAACTATAACTATTTTATTTTACCGCAATAAAAATAAAATTGGATATTATGGTTATTGTTTGAATTAAGTATTTAAATTTGATAACTATAAAGAAAACTATTCTGGAGTGTTAACAAATCTTGTAGCTTTTCATATCAAGCAAATTAGGATAGGTGGTTTCCTAAACCTAACTACCTCTCTGATTATAAATTCTCCAAAGAAACGACTCAAGAGGGTAGACAAGGGGAACCTGAGAGAAAAAGAGGAGAAAGGGAGAGAATATTTTGGACCATGTTAAGAGGTCAGACGGGAAAAGAGGTTAAGTCTGGTGGTGACCAGATAGCTGAGGCATTATATGTGAAGCCTTGTAAGAAGACATCGGTCTTGTGAGCAAGCTCAGGGGTGAGACTTGGACCTGAAGGAAAGTCTCATGGTTAGGAGGATTGAAATCTGTTAAATTACAAAGGTGACTTCAACAGTTGATTTTCTTTTAATACTATTTTCAGGTAAGTAAATCAACTTGGAGAAATTCTTTTAATTATGAGTTTGTATAGTAGAATGCGCAGTTCTGGAAAATGCAATTATTAAAACTTGGAATTTTAATATTGTATAGTAATATATGGAAAAGTAGGAGAATAAATAATCCACTAAACCATCAAATGAGAAGTTTCTAGTTAAGATATAGATCCAAGAAATGTAAGTACAGACTCAGAAACATACTTAGGAAGGAAAGAATAAACTGAACAAAAACCAATATTACCAGAAAGGAACAATGCTTACTTTTTGGTAACAATAAGGAGATACGTAGTATTTCTTTATCATAATTAAACCCATACAATAAATATAGATGAAAAACTTGAGACAAAGCCTATTCAATTGTTATCTATGAACCTAAAATGAAACAATTTATATCATTGGCAAAGAAACCCTCAATCCATATGGCAGTGCTGTACTGTAAAAAAAAATCTAGATGCACCGTAAACATAGAGACTGCCAACAAATGACTAAGGAATAAAAATCGGACCCTTACAACCAGATATGCCCATTGGGCCAGGGCAAGAATCCAAGTCCTAGTCCACATTTCCGCAAATGAAAAACATATATATAACGATAAAACACAAAAATTGCGGATACATTCAATAATTCCAGACATTCACTGTAGAAAAATGGAAATAACAAAACTTAGAACGTGATGAGGCACCGAAAGATCATATATGAGAAACAGAGCCAGATTCATCTTTGTACAGAAAAAAGGAAGTTAAACGGAAATAATCATTACTCATACCACCAAAGAGATGTTAGAGCTCGATGAATATCACATAAGAACTATACTAAACAAATTATTGAACTAATATTCTGATAGCATTATATAACAAATTGGACTAGTCATGAGAAATTACAGAATGCGTTCATTACGGTTGGATAAAGTTCCAAGAAAAATAGGATAATCAAAACACTGTCAAGTAGGACTTGGGACCTTCCAATCTAACCCTAAGGGTTTGCTGGATAAACCCAGGATCTGAAATAGCCACTTGAACGGATTTATGGGTAATCCCTTTAACCAAAGATATAACTTAAAAACAACCACAACAACGAGTCTCAAGGGCATAGCCCCTTTCATATAGACAAAGATATAAATACATATACATCATGTGCATTAAATAGTTATCACAACTGAAATCGAAAACCTTCCGAGGGATAACCCGAAGAACTAGAGACTATCAGTCTCTCTACCCAGTCATCAGAAGACCGCGACAAAAATATAAACATACCCATAAAATCATTGAATACCTAAGCATGTAAGTGTCAGAAAATGTTTGAATCTACCTCGAAGGATCCTTGGAGCACCGAGACCTCACCAGGAGAACCTGCAAATCCATTTCAAAGAACAAAACAAGTCACTTTTAAACTACAACTATGGAAACTCAAGGGAAATGCAAGATTGTTTATGTGGTTACCTGATAAGGGCCGTGTATGGGTGGTGGAACCACCTGCTCGGAACCCTCGCGACTTGCCAGATCATACCCATTACTGCACAAACCATCTGAGAATGAAACCCTGGTATCATAACCCAAAAGCCAAAGAGCCGAGAGCTAAGTCAATGAACGTAAAACAAGACCTCCAAAATTCCGAAATGATGTTATTAGAAGACCCATCGGTCGTTGGATTAGTGCAGAGGAGTGTACACCATTGATGCAGCGAGGAGAACGAGGTAGGAGGGATAATTGGAGGGAAGCCGATGAGGGAGTCGAGGCCTGCTCCCACCACAACTCGAAAGCAGAGCAGTTGACATTAATACCTATGTATAATCTATGTATTTAACTATGTATTATATTGATCAATAAAAGTACCAGACTTGAATGGAAACGTATTGAAACGTATACGAAAAGTATTTTGTCATAGTTCTTGGGCATATGAATATTAAACGACAGAATTAATATGTTTAATATGTAATTGGAATGATGTATATGGTAAAAATCTATGGTAAGTTTGTTAAATTTTTTTATATGAACTACATGGAGGTGTGACAAGTGGTATCAGAGCCAAGGTTACCAAACTGAGGCCTCTGGAAAACTAATGACTGATAGTGTTGTGATTACTTAGAAAAAGAAGCAAGAGAACCTAACATGAGAAGGATGGATAACGCACCCCATAGAACCATGACAAGCTTAGGACCTGCAACTTTTCCTCAGACCAACCCTGAAGTATGGGTACAATTGGGAGAAGAACCACATAGCACCAATCCTACAATATTGGAAATTTTGCAAGAATTAAAGAGCAAGATGGCCCGATTGCGAGCTGACAATGAAAGGTTAATGTTGGAACAAGAGAAGATTATGAAAAGTCTGTCAGATAAGAAAAATCAACGTCAGTCGATTCCCAGCCCAGAACACGAGCACATGTCGGGAGAGCAAGAATATTGGACATAGTATGTGGAAACAGAAGGACGGGAAGAAAATCAAAAGGAAAAGTCTAATAATGCCTCAAAGCATAAAACACAAACAGGCAGACAGAATTGCAAGGAGAATTCTGGAAAATAAAACCGCCCTGTTTGACGATGAACAAGAAGAGGAAATTGAATCTTGGCTTATTAATATGAATAAATACTTTCAACTATATGAATATGACCATAATTTAAAGGTTTGCTTGGCCATTTTCTAGCTGCAAGGGAAAGCCACCCTATGGTGGGAAAAGGTAAAGATGGTACGAGGGGTGAATGAATAGAACAAAACATGGGAAAAGTTTCAAAGATATTTTAAAGAAATGTATTTAACTGAACAATTATACAACGAAAAAGAAAAAGAGTTTCACGACCTACGACTAGGACAACTAACAATGGATGAGTTCATTACAAAATTTAACTCCTTAATTCAGTATGTTCTCTACATACAAGAAAAGAAGGAAAAAATGTAGCGATTTATCAATAGTTTACCATTGTTCATGCAAGAGCGTATTGAGTTCGATAACCTAAAAACAATGGATGAGGTCATACGGAAGGCTCAGATATGTTATCAACAAAGTAAGCAGAAAGGAGAAGTGATGGGAAAAAATGGATTGACAAAAAGGGCAATAAGTTTTATGTTGGTAATAAAGGGAACAAGAGAAACGTCAATAGAGGACCTCCCAAAGGACGGATAAATGGAAATCTGAATAGGAACCAGTCCAGATTTAAACTTTCCAATAAACCCAAATCCAATGAGCAATTAGGCAGAACTGAAGTTGAAGCAATAACAAGACCCACAGTACAATGTTAGTGATGTGGAGGGCCACATTATATTAAGAATTGTCCCAACCACAAGGGCACTGAACAGATTTCGTAGGTTCAGGAGGCATCCATAGTTGGAGAAGTAGCCAGGAGTATTCTGAAAATCAATGACGCCCTAGAATACCATCAGGCAGAATACTAGCCAACTATGGTGGAATTCAAAGGTAAAATCTTTGATCACACTATATCTGTTTTAATTGACCCAGGAGCTACGTTAAGTTATGTTAGTCCTAAAATAGTTGATCAATGTGGTTTACAGGTTGTCAAAATCAAAAATCCCCAGTTAGTATAGCTAGCAACGGGGGAAAAGAACGTGTGTTGGCAAAAGTCAACAGCTGTCCATTAGAAATAGTAGTTCAGCCTTTGGTGGCAGATCTCAACGTATTACCCCTAGGTTCGTATAATGTTCTAATAGGCATGGACTGGATGGAAAAGCATTGGTCTCTTATAAACTGTAAAAGAAAAGCTATTTTCTATATGGATGAGCAGGGAAACAAACAGGAAATTCAAGGCATTTTGAGACCGTTAAAATTACGACCAATAACCGCCTCTCAATTAGTAAAGTGCATCAGAAAAGGATGCCAGATTTATGTGATTCAGGTGGGTTATGCCAACTCAAAATACAAGTCTGTTTCCTTGGAAAGTATACCAGTGATACAAATTTTCCAGACGTATTTCCTAAATAAATTCCAGGACTACCTCCAAAAAGAGACATAGACTTCACCATTGAACTGGTACCAAGAGTAGCCCCGGTGTTCCAAGCTCCTTATCGTATAAGTATACTAGAGCTGATGGAATTAAAAATGCAATTATAGGAGCTGTTGGATAAAAAATATATCTGCCCAAGCTTATCACCCTGGGGAGCCCCGGTATTGTTATCAAAAAGAAGGATGGAACACTGCATATGTGTATGGATTATCGTCAGCTAAATAAGCTGACCATTAAGAACAAGTACCCTTTACCTCACATAGATGAGCTATTTGATCAAGTGAAGGGTGCAACATTTTTTTCAAAGATTGATCTACAGTCGGGATACCATCAGATCAGAATCAAGGAAGAGGACATAGTTAAAACAACCTTTAGGACTTGCTATGGACATTACGAGTTCGAGGTATTACCCTTCGGGCTGACCAACGCCCCCGCAATATTTATGTGTGCGATGAACAGTATATTTCATCAACATTTAGATAAATTTGTATTATTTTTTATTGATGATATAATGATTTATTCCCGAAGTATATAATAACATAAAGAACATCTCAAAATAGTGTTGCAGACTCTCAAGGAACATCAATTGTATGAAAAATTTAGCAAGTGTGATTTCTTTAAAGAGAAGATTCAATATTTAGGCCACATCATTACCAAAGATGGAATCGTTGTGGACCTAGAAAAGATAAAGACCATAATGAAATGGCCAGTACCAAAGGACGTGACGGATATAAGATCTTTTATGGGACTAGCAGGGTACTACAGATGATTTGTTGAAGGATTCTCCAGAGTGGCCTATTCCATTACCTCCCTACAGAAGAAGGGAAAAACCTTTAAATGGACAGTTGAATGCCAAAAGAGATTTGAGTAGCTCAAGCATTTACTTACCAACGCACCAATCTTAAGCATTGCAGGTCCAAATAAGGACTATGTGGTGTGTACGGACACTAGCAAAGAAGGGGTTGGTGGTGTTTTAATGAAAGAAGGTGGAGTAATAGCCTATGAATCTAGAAAGCTGAAGGAACACGAACAAAAATACTCAACCTATGACTTAGAATTAACAGTTGTTATTCATGCATTAAAAATTTTGCGGCACTATTTGATGGGTAAGAAATTCCTTTTAATGACTAACCATCACAACTTGACTAATTATTTTAAGCAGCCTACTTTGAATGTCAGGCAAGCGAGATGTGTATACTTTTTAAGTGGATTTGATTTTGAAATCAAGCACTTAAAAGGAAAGGAGAACCAGGTCACAGATGCCTTAAGTCGAAAGGTACTCTATCTTTATGAAATTTCTTACAATGAGGTACGAACCACCTTCAATGAGCTGATTAAAGAAGCAACTGAGAGGGATCTAGAGTAACAGTTTTTAGGACAGCAAGCTCAAATTGCAAACAATCATGAACATCAGCTAGGATATGAAATAAATATTGTAGGTATGTTGATTTATAAGAAAAGAGTGTATGTGCCTAACCAAAACAACATTAAAGATTTATTTTTGGATGAATATCATAAGAGTCCCTATCCAGGACACCCAGGATACCCAAAATTAATTACTGCACTTCGAAAAGAGTACTACTAGCCGAGTATGAAAATGAATGTAGCAGAATATTTGACTCGTTGTCTGGAATGTTAGCAAGTAAAAACAGAGCACCAACATCCTGCTGGATTACTGCATCCACTACAAATCTCGGAATGGAAATGGGAAACCATCTCCCTCGAGTTCATCACAGGACTACCCGGGTCTGAAAAGAAAAATGACTTGATAATGGTGGTAGTGGACAAATTAAGAAAATCGGCTCATTTCATACCAGTACAATCCACCTACAATGCGGTACAAATTGCCAACATATTCATGTAGAGTATTTTCAGATTACATGGACTACCAAAAATTATAATTTCTTATTGTGATGTAAAGTTTACATCAACCTTCTGGAAAGATCTCTTTGAAGGGTTAGGTACGTAGTTAAATTTCAGCACCGCCTACCACCCTCAGATGGACGGGCAGACGGAGCGGGTAAATTAGGTGGTGGAAGACATGCTACAAACTTATGTGATGCAACAACCCTCCGAATTGGAAGATTACTTACATCTGGTCGAATTGTATTAACAAAATGGCTATCATACATCATTACAAATGAGCCTATTTGAAGTTTTGTATGGACGTAAGTGTCGCACACCTTCCATTTGGGGAGGACTAGAGGATAAGTTGATGTTGGGACCCGAAATGTTAAAGGAAATGGAAGAAATGGCTAAGAAGGTTCATTCCAATTTAAGGGCCGCTCAAGATCGACAAAAGAATTTTGCCAATCGAAAAAGGAATTTCAGGGAATTCCATGTAGGGGATCATGTGTATGTAAGGGCATGCGCCAAAAAGAGTACCCTACAATGGAGTGGGTGTGCTAAGTTAGCACCCCGATTCTGTGGCCCATTTCAGATTTTGTCAAGGGTCGGGCCAGTGGCATACCAGCTCGCCTTGCCCAGCTACATCCGAGTGCACAATATTTTCCATGTACCCGTATTAAAAATATATTTTTGATCCTAAACATATAATCAGTTGGCAAGATATACAGGTAAAAGGATTTTCTCTAAGCAAGTCAAACAAGATATTAATTGTAGTAAAAACTAAATAAAGTTTTCTGCTTTTGTAAGTCGAGCCTGAAGGAGAATTCTTGGTCGAACCCCTGGTTATACTCGATCGGAGAGAAGTAATGCTGCGAAACGAGTTATCACCCAGGTTAAAGTGCAATGGCAGCACTTTGGGCTGGATGAGGCCACCTGGGAGGATGAGCATCTCATGAAGGAAGCTTTTCCGCGTCTGTTTGTAGCGGAAAAACATCGAGACGATGTTTGATTTCGGGGGGGGATGTGATGTCCCCAGAAAACTGTAATTATTTTATTTTACAGAAGTAAAAACAAAACTGGATATCATGGTTATTGTTTGAATTAAGTATTTAAATTTGATAATTATAAAGAAAATTATTTTGGAGTGTTAACAAATCTTGTAACTTTTCATATCAAGAAAATTAGGATAGGTAGTTGCCTAACCCTAACTACCTCCCTGATTATGAATTATCCAAAGAAAGGACTCAAGAGGGTAGACAGGGAGAACCTGAGAGAAAAAGAGGAGAAAGGGAGAGAATATTTTGGATCATGCTGAGAGGTGAGACGGGAAAAGAGGCTAATTCTGGTGGTGACCAAATAGCTAAGGCACTGTATGTGAAGCCTTGCAATAAGACATCGGTCTTGTGAGCAAGCTCGGGGGAAGACTTGGACCTGAAGACAAGTCTCATGGTTGGGAGGATTGAAATTTGTTAAATTACAGAGGTGACTTCAACAATTTATTTTCTTTTAATACTATTTTCAGGTAATTAAATCAACTTGGAGGAATTTTTTAATTATGAGTTTGCATAGTAGAATGCGCAGTTCTGGAAAATGCTATTATTGAAACTTGGAATTTTAATACTGTATAATAATATCTGGAAAAGTAGCAGAATAAATAATCCAGTAAATCATCAAATGAGAAGTTTCTAGTTAAGATATAGATCCAAGAAATGTAAGTACAGACTCAAAAACATACTTAGGAAGGAAAGAATAAACTGAATAAAAACCGGTATTACCAGAAAGAAACAATGCTTACTTTTTGGTAACAAGAAGGAGATACATAGTATTTCTTTATCATAATTAAACCCATACAAAAAATATAGATGAAAAACTCGAGCCGAAGCCTGTTCAATTGTTATCTATGAACCTAAAATGAAACAATTTGTATCATTGGCAAAGAAACCCTCAATCCATACGACAATGTTGTACTGTAAAAAAAATCTAGATGCACTGTAAACATAAAGAGTGCCAGCAAATGATTAAGAAATAAAAATCAGACCCTTAGGGCCAGATACACCCATTGGGCCAAGGCAAGAATCCAAGTCCTAGTCCACATTTCCGCAAATGAAAAAAAAAAAAATATATTATATATATATATATACAATATATATATATTATATATATAAAATATATAATATATATAAATATAATATATATATAATGATAAAACACAGGAATTGCGGATAACATTCAATAATTTCCATACATTCACTGAAGAAAACTTGAAATAACAAAACCCAGAACATGATGAAGCATTGAAAGATCATATATGAGAAACAGAGCCAGATTCATCTTTGTACAGAAAAAAAGAAGCTAAACGACAAGCATCATTACTCAGACAACCAGAGAGATGATAGTGCTTGATGAATATCGCATAAGAACTATACTAAACAAATTATTGAACTAATATTCTGATAGCATTATATAAAAAATTGGACCAGTCATGAGAAATTACAGAATGCATTCATTACGGTTGGATAAAGTTCCAAGACAAATAGGATAATCAAAACTTTGTCGAGTAGGACTTGGGACCTTCCAGTCTAACCCTAAGGGTTTGCTTGATAAACCAAGGATCTGAAACAGCCACCTAAACGGAATTATGGGCAATCCCTTTAACCAAAGATATAACTTAAAAACAACCACAGCAACGAGTCTCAAAGGCATAGCCCCTTTCATCTAGACAAAGATATAAATACATATACATCATGTGCATTAAATAATTATCACAAGTGAAATCGAAAACTTTCTAAGAGATAACCCGAAGAACTAGAGATTGTCAGTCTCTCTACCCGGTCATCAGAAGACCGCAACCAAACTATAAACATACCTGTAAACACATTGAAGACTAGAGCATGTAGGTGTCAAAAAATGGTGGAATCTACCTCGAAGGATCCTTGGAGTGCCGAGACCTCACCGGGAGAACCTGAAAATCCATTTCACTAGATATCTTTAAACTGCAACTATGGAAACTCAAGGGAAATGCAAGATCGTTTATGTGATTACCTGATAAGGGTCGCGTAGGGGTGATGGAACCACTTGCTTGGTACCCTCATGGATTGCTATACCATGCCCATTACTGCACAAACCATCTGAGAACGAAACCCTGGTATCATAACCCAAAAGCCAGAGAGACGAGAGCTAAGTCGATGAATGTAAAACAAGACCTCCAAAGTTCCCAAATGAAGTTATTAGAAGACCCATCGGCCGTTGCATTAGCGCAGAGGAGTGTACACTGTTGATGCAGTGAGGAGAACGAGGCAAGAGGGACAGCTGGAGGGCAGTCGGTGAGGGAGTTGAGGCATGCTCCCGCCACAACTCGGAAGCAGAGAAGTTGACATTAATACCTTCATATAATCTATGTATTTAACTATGTATTATATTAATCAATAATAGTACCAAACTTGAATGAAAACATATTGAAACGTATGTGAAAAGTACTGTGTAATAGAATTATTGTTATAATTATTTATATA
>APFE030044602.1:235586-258382 GCA_000404065.3 Pinus taeda | reverse complement strand
AAAAATTAAATATTAATTATTCTTTTTTTTTTTTTTTATAAGTGGGTGAATCCTGAAAATCACTCTTACCCTGTGGCCTACTCAGAGGCATCTAAGCCGTCAAAGTCACTCGGGGATCGCACCCGGCCTGAGCCGCACCAGCGGAAACCATGTTGGATTTTTTGGTATCGGTGAGACTAGAACCGGTGACCTTTACATATGGAGTGCCTTAACTGCACGCTCCTTCACCGACTGTTCTATATCTCTTTGATAAATATTAATTATTCTTCAATTAAATAATAATTTAACAATTTTAGAAAATATATAATATCAATATTCTAATTTAATGATTAACCTAGATTCCATGTTCTAATTTAATGATTAACCTAGATTCCAAATGTTTGTATACAACTTAGGGCATGTTAAGTGGTATTTCCCACTTTCCAGTTATTCTTGAACATTTCATTTACAATTGGTAACCAATTTATCCAACCAATAATAAAATGAATAATATACTTATTTACAAAGTTAAGAGGCATGAAAAAGCTTATCTCAAAACACCATTGTAAAATTATTAACTTAATTAAATTATGAGAATTTCAGTTTTCTTCTTCTACGGACCAAGGTTCTTACTTCCGTTTTCTCCCCATTTTCTTCCAGGTTTTTGTTGAAGTTATTAGAGTTTGTCACTCACTAGTGGAACCCTTATAACTTCCTTGCCTTCATGGCGAAGCTCGACACATTTGTTCCAACCCTAGAGCGCTCACCTCACATATTCTTCCGAGCTTGGGGAATTCAATCTTAATGTATTTATTGGCGTGGCTAGCTGCAATTTGACTTGGGTTTTCTTTATGGTTAACTTTTGTACTCTCTCACATAAGAGAGTGTTTTACCTTATATTTATAATGGTATATGATTTCTCTATTAGTATACTTCCTGCTTTTTGCAATAAATATGTATTATTTGAAATGAATTTTGTTTCAACTATGCAACATAATTTCTTGGAGATCAGGTTGTTATCTTATGCCAGGTTTCATTACAATGAAACTTTTGTTTTCAACATTTTTTTTAAAATTAAATTAATCTTATTCATCCATGGTTTATTACCACTAATTTTTTTAGTTCTTAATTATTCTAGTTTCACACTCGTATAGGTTTCTTTGTAATCAATTATGTATATTTTTCTTAAAGTGACTTTCTTTTTCTTGCAATTTGCAGTGAAGTAGTTATTGTCATAAGAATTCTCATTATGTTTGTTATAATATTATTATGAATTGGTATGACTTAGTATGGGACTTTTTATAGATGGGTTTTTTCTGTTATTGTTTATATATAGTCATCTTTTGATTTGATGCACAACTAATAGTTTTATGTTGGTTCTTGTATTACGTATAATTCTTTCCAGTTTACTATTTGTATCACTTGACAAATCCTTATGGATACTTACAGTTATTTATAAATGCTATTATAATACATCTGGAAACTTTGATGGGCTCCAACTCTCGGGTATGTCACTTATTTTCTAGATTATATCATTAGGGTTCAAGATTATGCCAGGCTAATGTAATGAGGTCTAGATTATATAGTTAGGGTTCAAGAGTATGTCAGGCTAATGGAATGAGATATGTTCTTCCTTGGAACTAACCTAATGCACTACCATTATATAAGTACTACATAGTAACATGAATTTAAATATTATACAACAAAACAATACAGTAAACACCCAATACCAAGTAAGAAACATCCCAAATCAATCTTATTTCATATCAAACCTTTACCATTCAACAAATTTTTAATATAGTAGATAAAAAAACCATTTGCATCTGGAAGAAACATAAAACAATAATACTCACAAAACACTTATTTGTTTTAAATTAGTTTAGGCTGCCATGAAAATCACAGGGGAGAAAATATTTCTCCACCCAACCAATGAGAACGATATCACTATTAGAACTCTCCCCGAGCCAGTTTCACTTCCAAAGCAGTCTATCTTTGACAGGGACCACACCAGGCCTTGCCTAGCATTCCATCGACCTCTCAGGTCTAATTAGGAACTCCACTGGCCAACTATCTCAACAATACCTTTACTGGCAGTGCCCTGCCTTCCCTCAACCACGTTTTATCTGAGGTATCAAAATTGCAACTTCCTCACTAGAGCCTCCTCCAACCAAGTCCAAGTCATTAGGTTACCTCAGGTCTTTTCCCCCGCACCCTCTTGGATCACTTTTCCCTATATGAGATGATTTATCTCCAAGGAGAGGAATAATTGTCTTCTAACTATTTGGTAAGTGAAACTCTCAGTTAGCATCTTTTCGCTCTGTAATTTCCATGGCTGACCATAACTAATTTTATTGATAAAATTTAAAATAAAATAAACATTCATGTTTATTACTTATTCAAACTAGACCTTCTATATAGCCCACAATCTGGCAAGTCATTTCAGTAAAAGTAAATTAAATTATTTACTATTCACTGTGGGGTATTACATCCCCCTAGGCGAAAAATGGTCCTCAATGTTTGTTCCTAGCCCTTTAGAACAAGCTAGGATATGCCTCACGTGTGATATTCTCATCCTCCTAGGTTTCCTCTTGTAGGCTAAAGTGCTTCCAATGCACTTTAACCTAGGTGGTAGCTCGCTTGTGTAGCATGATTTCTCTCCAACCAAGAATATGCAAAGGTTCAACCAAGAATTTTCCATGTAAACGAAAAAATTATCTCATAAATATGTCAACAATTTGAATAATTTTGTAAGTTGACTGTACAGGGACAAAATGTGTTGATTTGGTTAATTTATCCACAACAACCATTATAGAATCATTTTTCATTTTTGACTTAGGTAAAACTATAACAAAATCAAATGTGATGACTTTGTATTTCCATTCAGGAATGGGTAATGGGTGAAGTAAAGTTGTTGGATGTTGATGTTCAACCTCGAACTGTTGACACTCTAAGCACCTAGTTAGGTATTTTTCCACATCCCTCCACACACCAGGCCGAAAATAAGTTTTCTTCAAGGAAGTAATTAATTTCTCATAACCAAGGTGAGCAACACAAGGACTTATGTGATACTCATCTAAAATCTCTTTTTAATAGCTTGTTGGCTAGAAACGTAAATTTTGTTCTTGTAGGTCAACAAATTATTGATGTCATAATCTAACTATTTTTCAAATTTATTCCCTTGCTTTCTTTGCTGCTAAAAAAATGGTAACTTAATATGAATGTACAACCGCGCGCTTGCTGAAGGAGCTACGCAAGCCTAGCCAACAAACGTAGCAAGAAGCACATAGTTGCCCCCCAACGGCCTCTTGTTGCTAGGGCTTGAGCTCCATGGATGCATTAGAGGATGGAGATCTTCCTTCAGATCAACAACAAGAAAATGAAGGAACGGCAAAAGCTTTTGCCTCTCTCATTTCTGCAATGGACCCAACAAAGAACAGAACATCAGTCACCAAGTTTGTTAAAGGACTGGAAGATATTCCTGAAATATCACTCCCTTGGGCCCTTCCCCGTAGAGCAACACTTTCTCTGGTAGAGCATGGATTAATGTGGTAGTTCATTGGGTTATGGCCATCACCAAAAACTGTGCAAAAATGGGTAGAAAGGAACTGGATTGCATCAATAGATGGGAAAATCTCAATCAAGTTTTGTGGAAGAGGTTACTTCACCTTCCACTTTGAAACTAAGGAGGATCGAGATCTGATATTTAGGAATGGACCTTATTTTATGGATACTAGGGGTTTGTATCTAAACAGATAGATGTCGTATTTCGACCCAGAAATGGATGTTCCCTATGTCGTCCCCATTTGGGTCAGACTGCCACACCTTCCCCTTCACTATTGGGGGGAAGATTCAGGCAAAGCAATAGGAAACACAGTTGTGAAATATATAGATAGGTGTGAGAGAAAGGAAAATATGCATGCATGCACCAGAATATGTGTAGAAGTGGATCTTGGGAAAGGGCTACCAGAAGCCATCAAAATCAAAGTGGACTAGTGGATGCACATACAACAGCTGGATTATGAACAAATCCCCTTCCAATGCAAGGTATGTCACGAATGCAGTCCGTAATACAAATGGGAACAGGTAAAAAGAAAGAAGACAACCCACAAACAACCAAATCTCTCTTCCTCGCAGCCTTCCACATCCTCTGACCCCCATCCTCCATCACCAAAAGTTAATAACCTTCTTGTTAGCCCTAACCATTTTGAACCTCTGGATCCTTCAGCCCCCCCATCCCCTAGACCAAGATCTAGATCTAGATCCAAATCCCCACAATATACCCCCAATCCCTCCTCATCCCCTCTGGTTTCAAACACTCATACCCCTCCCCCACCCTTAGTAGACAGAATCCTAACCAGAAAGCAGTTAAAGGAAGTACCCCGAAATGTAGAATACCAAAAAAAATCTGGAAGAAAGACAAACAAAGAAATCAGGGATGAAGCAACAACAAAGGAAATGGCACTAGGAACACAACAACCTATGGAAACCTTCTTAGGAAGGAGTTCAGGAAATAACGAAAAAAGTCAGCCAAGAGGGAAAGGAAAATAATGATAGTGGTCTCCTGGAATGGTAGAGGAATGGGATTGCCCATTAAGGAAAATGCCACGTGAGACATTATGGAAAAAGGAAACCCAGACATACTTATGATTCAGGAGACAAAAAAAATAGCCAAGAAACTGAAAATATCAAAAAAGAATAAAAAAATATGAAGGGGAATCAATACAAGCAACAGGAGCGTCAAGAGGCATATGCACAATATGGAAAAAAAAGGAACTTGGGAATTAATAAAATACAAAAAAGATCAGCACTGGATCCAAACGGATCTAATGCAAATCAGTACAAAAGAGAAGTACAGTGTCATAAATGTATATGCCCCAAATCATTACAAGGAAAAAGAGCAATGTTGGGACACCTTAAAAGAAGCACTAAAAGAAGTGCAAGATGGGAAAATAATACTAGGAGGAGATTTAAATTTGGTAAGAAGCATAGAAGAAAAGTTTGGAGGAACATATCACATAGACCCATCCAGGGATACTCTAGAAGAATTAATGGAACAACACAACTTGATAGATATCCTGCCAAACAATGGGAAATACACTTGGAGAAATAAAAGAGTGGGCAAAAGCAACATAAAAGAAAGGTTGGATAGAATTATGATACAAGAAAATATAGCAGCAGTGCACAAGTCCATAAAATCAAAATTTTACATACCACAACATCTGATCATAAATCGGTGATAATAGTCATGGGAAAAATGGACAATCGGGGTCTGCTCCCATTTAGATACAGCTCAATTTGGGACAGCGATGGAGAAATTAGTTTATTAGTCAAGGAAGCATGGGAGACAAGAGTAATAAGATTACCACAGTATATTTAGGAAACAAAATTAAAAATTGCAAGAAACAAATTAAAGGAATGGGCAAAGAGCAAATGAATTATAAAAGAGAGAGAGAGAGAGAAAAGAGTTACAGAAGAAAATGGACAGCATGCAAACTGAAAAAGAAAACAAAGAAGAAAGTAAGCAAGATTATCTAAGAGAGAAGGAAATCTTTTGGGAAATATATAGGGAAAACAGGAAAGAAGAAGAAGAGGCAAGATTGAAATCAAGAAGTTTGTGGCTCAAGGCAGGGGACAAACACATCATTTTTCCATAACATAATGAAGATAAGAAGAGCAAAAAACCAAATAGAAAAAATTCAAGTTGAAAGCCAAGAGGTCAAACGAGCGGAGGAACTAAAAAAAATAGTCTATCAACACTTTAAAAACCTCCTTTCAACCAATGAAGAAATGGTTGAAAGTGAAGACTTCTTAAAGCACACAAAAAGAAAAATTAAAAAAGAACAAAATGTAGTAATGTGCAAGGATCCCACAAAAGAAGAGGTAGTGATGGCCATATGGAGCCTGCATCCAAACAAAGCCCCAGGGCCAGATGGCTTCACAATAGCATTCTACAGATTTCATTGGTATACTATCAGAAAGGATTTCTTAATGGTGAAGAATGTTTTTCAAAAAAAAAAATAGGAGGGAACACCAAATCCTCTTATCTTGCTCTTATCCCAAAAGAAGAAAACCCCTCAAATTTCAACAGTTTTAGCCCTATCTCTCTCTGCAATTCATCGTATAAGATAATAATAAAAAATAATTGCAAATAGAATCAAGGAAGTACTTTCAATAATCATATTTGAAAATCAAGGATGATTCGTGCTCAATAGGCAAATCATAGATAATGTAATTATTGTACAGGAAGCGGTTCACTCCGGTATGCTAAAGCAAGAAAAAGGCCTCATAATCAAATTAGATAAGGCAAATTCATTTGACAGGGTCAGTCATCCATATCTAATGGTTGTCCTCCAGAAACTTGGATTCTTGAGAGAAATATTGGAAGTCATACAGGCATGCATATCTACTCCATGGATTGCCCCCCTCATAAATGGAAGGCCGAGTGATTTCTTTCCAAGCACAAGAGGCCTTAAGCAAGGTTGTCCTCTCTCCCCCTTCCTACACATTATAATGGCATAAACATTAAGCAGGGCTTTGGAAAATCAAATAAAGGAAAGAAATATCACAAGGATCAGAATAGCAAAAGGATTAAAAACAATAAACCACTCACTCTTTGTTGATGACACACTGTTGTTGGGAAGGGCATCAACAATAATAGCAACGAGGTTCAAAAAAGTTCTAGATGACTTTTTACAGGTTTCAGGTGGGCTATTAAACAATACAAAATGCAGGACATATGGATGGAATAACCCTCCCCGAACTATGCAAAGGATCTCACAAATCTTAGACATCCCTATATAGGAAAAATGGACAAACTTCTTTTATTTGGGACTTCCAATCTCAAAAGAGAACATGAAGACAAAAATATGGACTAAACAAATTGAAAAAATGAAAAACAAAATACAACGCTGGGGTATGATGTGGCTAAATGTGTCAGGAAGGGTAATTCTAATCAAATCACTCCTTGCAACACTACCTATCTACCAATATGCCATAATCATAGCCCCAGCAAGTGCCCACAAACAAATGGAGCTTATCTTAAGAAGGTTTTTGTGGCAAGGGTGGAAGCAAGAAAACAAAAAATTTAGCTTGGTCAAGTGGGAGCAGGTAGTACTACCTTATGAACAAGGAGGCCTATCAATACAGATACCTGGGCTCATGAATGCAGTACTAGGAATGAAAATAGTATGGAGACTAATTACAAGAAAATAGAGTTGGTGGAAAAAGACTCTTATAACAAAATATATGGATGGCACCAGGAAAAGACTGCTCAATGGAAATATCCCAATAAGACCATGTACCCAAGTATGGAAGCTGGTTAAAAAAAACAATTCCATTAATGAGTAGATATATTCTAAATCCCAGGCAATGGAAAAAAAAAAATTCAATTTGGGAGGATAGAATCATGGGAAAAGAACCATTACAGACTCATTCAAAAACTGAAGACATACAAGAGTGGATGAAAGATAAAAGTTTCAACACCTTACACTCTATATCTTTGTGGAATCAAAAGGAGTGGCAAGATTGGAAAAGCTTAGCAATCCCGACAAATATGGAAGGGCAATGGAGCAAAATCAAGCAGCTCTTAAAAGGGGCAGTGCCAATCCACTTTGATGAGGAATATGCTTATCTTTGGGACCCAAGCAGTGGACACTACATAGTTAGGACTGGATATAAAATCCTTCAGGAACAACCAAATCAACAAGACTAGGATTCTTGGAAAATAACTTGGAAATCAAAAAGTCTGCCTAAGATCAAAATGTTCATCTGGACTCTACTAAAAGGGAGAATATTGACTAGTGACAACCTAAAAAAAATGGCTTTCAAGGCCCAACACGATGCCCATTATGCATGTAGGCTGAAGAAAATATTCAGCACTTATTCCAAGAATGCACCTTTTCCAAAGAATGTTGGCAGCAGTGATAAGTCCTTTGGAAATAAGAATAAATTTTGAAAACTCCTTGCCAGATTTTCTTTACACCCTTGAGAAGGCCTATCCATACACAACAAAGAAGAAAGTCACAATTCAGAGAATATGGAAGTGCATTCCAGTAGTTCTATGTTGGCAAATTTGGTTGACACGAAATAAGTGCATATTCAAAAATCAAATTCCAAGGATAGGGAAGACCCTCTCAAAAACGTGGGGTTTAACTTCTAAAATCCTCAATGTCAAAGTAACAGCACCAACATATTATAGCACTCTTCAGCAGGAAAAGTGAGATTGGCTCAGCAAAGCCATAATAAACAATAATGGACAAAAAGGAAACAAGAATATAAACTGAGGAAATATTTGGAAAATAAGAATGAGTGAAGAGGAATTGACAAACTGGAGGAAAAATCATAACATATACTGTCTATTCTTTGATGGGGCCTCAAAGCATAACCCAGGAAAGGCAGGGGCAGGGGGAATAATCCTAGATCTGATGGGAAAGAAAATGTCACATATGAATGGGGATGGGGACAAATCTCAAATAATAAGGAAGAACAATACAGCTTGCTGATGGGAACAAGAATAATCAAAAAAGAGAAATTCAAAATCCTATCATAATAGGTGACTCAGCCATAATAATAGAGGCAATGGAAAGAAACAAAAACCCAAGCAATGAGTTCATGAACATAATTCTTAGAAGAATATGGAAGAACATGGAAGGCTCTGCCAATGTAATCTTCAGACATGTCTTGAGAATTTACAATCAACAGGTGGATTATTTTGCAAACCAAGCGGTGGAAGAAAATGAAGGGCATGTTCGTGAAAACCAGGAAGAATATCATAACTTTGTTCCTTAATGAGCAACAAAAAGCACAAGTATAAATATCATCAACATCAAGGAAAAACCACAAGGATAGAAGCAATAAATAAATAAAAAACAGTCAAAAAGCAAGAAAGGAATCATCACTATAGTAACAGCCAGGAAGTCACGGAAATGCATAAGAAAATCCATGAAACTTTAGACTCTAGCATGAGAAATAGCAGGAAGGAAGATTGCAACCATGGTCACAAGAACCATGTTGCAAACTATTTCATCAAAGGCAGGGATCAGGCGGCGTTAAAGCACTATAAGAACAGAGGGTGCAATCATCGCAAAAGCGATCTCAGTGAAGAAATCTTCACCTTCCAGGTCAGTATAGTGCTTCTTTGGCTTCAAAGCCCCTTCCTACCTTATATAATGACCCTCAGTGTTACCTCTACTAAGCGAGAAGAGTTCATATTAAGCCCCCTCCCTTCTTCTTACCCAACTCCTTCACCGCATATATCCCCATCCCCTCCACTCCTCCACCCAGTGCCCCATTGCAACGTAAAGCCTCTGTTATGTAAGGAAAGAACTCGGTCAAATATGAAAAGAAGAAATAGCCAACTCAGGAGCAAACAGTCTATAAGCCTTGAAAAACTGTCAGAGAATCCATGGCATGTAAATTTCTATTTCTAATAGGTTAGTTTGTTAGGCAGTACACTAGAATACCCATAAAAATACATGAAGTTTTGAACATTAGCCTAGGAGAAGAGACTATGTTCCTATCTCCTAGCTTAGATGTTTATCTTTTTGTAGTCATTTGTAATATGAGCTTGCTCCAACAAAGATTTTGATAATATATCAACTACCCGACCTTGTTAAAAAAATAAAAATGGTATTTTAGATCTCTTAAGGATGGTTCTTAAATCTGATTTGTAATTGACTATATGAACTTTCGTATATACAATTCGGTCTTATATTTAGGGAATTTGCCACCCAATTTTCCTTTCCCTTCAAATGTTTTATATCAAAGTCAAATTTGCTTAAGAAAACAATCCACCATCCATGGAAAGCATTAAGGTTGGGTTGTTTAAAGAAACTAGTCAAGCTACTATGATCAGACATTAAGATAAACTTCTTGCCTAATAGATAGTGTCACCATATCTTCAAAGCATGGGATACCACTGTTAATTCTAAATCATAGGAAGAATATCTTTGCTCATTTTCTTTCAATTTATGAGAATCATAAGACAACAAGCAACCTTCTTGGATTAGCATACCTCCTACCCCTTCCTAAACACTTTTTCTGGGTTTGCAATCCTTAAAACAAGGGTTGTAGTTCATTGGTTTTTTAGTTGTTCAAAACTATCTTGGCACTCTGCTATCTAGTTAAAATATTTCTCCTTTTGTGCAAAGAAGTTATAGGTAGGCTACTTTGGAAAACCCCTCTATAAAGTGGCAGTAATGGCTTGCTAATCTCATAAAAGATTGGATGTCTACAACAATTTTAAGAATGGGCCATTCCATGATAATTTTATTCTTTTCAAGGTCCGCTACTATTCCCTCATAATTAATTACATGTCCCAAATATTTTATTTGATCTTTATAAAAAAATTATTTTCTATACTTGGTGTATAGTTTGTGCTCCCACAATGTTTGTAATACTATTTGCAAATGTGTCTTATGTTCTTCCATGTTTTCTTGAATAAATTAAGATGTCATCAATAAATATTAACACGAACTTACTAGGACAAGTATGAAATATACCATTCATAAGGCTCATAAATGTAGTTGGGGCATTAGTAAGCCCAAAAAGTAGGACTACAAATTCATAGTGCCCATAATGAGTCCTAAATGCAGTTTTGCATATCTCTTCTTCTTTGATCCATATTTGGTGGTACCTTGAGGGTAAATAAATTTTGGAAAACACGGTAGCACCCTTATCCTAATCGAATAAATCATCAATCCTAGGTAGTGGCTACTTTTGCTTAATGATTAACTTATTCATTTGTTGACACCCAATGAAAAGCCTTAGGGTGCCATCTTTCTTTTTAACAAAAAGTACAGTGGCTCCCCATGGTGATATGCTTGAGAAGATATATTTTTTATCAAGTAGCTCCTATATCTGCAACTTTAACTCAGTTAATTTTGGTATGCTCATACGATAGGGTGCCTTGGATACTAGGGTGGCTCCCAGAATTAATTCAATTATGAAGTAAATATCTTGTTTAGGAGGTAACCCTGAAATATCTTCTATAAATACATCAGCAAAATCTTAGACGATTGACAGATTTTCTAAGGTAGCTATTTTATCGTTAGAGTTAGTGTATCCTACTTAGACGACATAGATTTGACAACCCTTCCTAATATATTTACCCAACTGTGAGCCTATGATTGGTCTCAATTGTATAAGCCTCTTTATCCCTTGGATTTATTATCTAACACTCCTTTCATTAATGAAATTGATGGTCTTATCTTTGCGGTTTACAAAGACCATTGTTTTTCCAACTAATCCAGACAAATTAAAACATCATAAGAACCTCAGGGTAACATGTTCAGATTTAACTTTATTGGCTGACCAACTAACTTAACATGAGAATTCTTCACTTTTTCTATCACTCTTATTTTTTCCCTAGTGGCTAACTATACCAGCCACAAGTTTTTAAACGCGCTAGCTTGAAAATGACACAACTCCATTACTTTAGAACTAATATAGCTCAAACTTTCTCTAGGACCCATTAAAATGGACAAAACATAACTGGAAATCTTACCTTCAAACTAAATCATTGTAGGTTGATATTAAGCCTGGTGATCATCTAGCGCAACGTTAATTTTAGGCAGAATTCTCGCCACTTCACCCATGGTGGATGCTTCTTGCATATTCATTATCAGGTTTTTTTCTCCCAAAATAAGGATAGCTTTTAACATAGTGTGATTCCCCACAACCCTAACACCATAACAAGGGTTTCTGTGGTTGACTAGTTTCAAGCTTACTTGATAATTCTATTGGTTTTGACTCATTGTGCAGCTAAAACTTATGTTGACTTTTCCCTGCAAATTTACCTTGTTGGTTTCTATGTAAATTCTTAGTATTGGCAGTTTTCGCATTTTTAGTATTCTGAAAATTTTTCTATCCTTCCTTGTTGGTCTAAGCTTTGCTATCATTCCCTTTCTATTTCATTTGCTGATAGCATATCCATACTTTACGAACAACTTCATCCAGGGTATTAGAATTATCAAATTCCAATCATTCATTCATCAGTGTTGGAAACTAGTAATAAAACTGATGAGGCTCGTCAATAGGTACATTATAAGGGTTGTTGGAGACCAAAATTATTCCTTTTTGACACCTTCCCTAAATTCCATTCTCTTTCCTTTTTATCATGATAATCCCAATCATATTTTATTCATAGTTTCATTGTTTCCTTATTATTTGATTTAATATTTGCATAAGATACCAAATTGCACCAATTCTACAGCTAATGATCAATTCTGCAGCATACTTGAAGAATCTATAGGTTTTGAAATACCAATTGAGGGGAGAAATATATGGACAGGTAGCTGACAACCAACATATGATATCCACCTATCTTCATGATCCAGTAAGATGATAAGGGTGTCGTATGAGCAGGTCAATGTGGAAGTCAACCCAACGAAAAAGGAGCCCAAGATGAATCAGGCGAGTGAGAAGATTGATGATAAGGATGAACTTGGTATTTTTCCTCATGATTTTCTTCTCTGATAGAAAATCATGAAGAATAACTATTTCGTATTATCTTATGTCATTTTAGGATTTTTGTCAAGTAGGATAGGCGTAAAAATATATAAACAATTTATTGAATGAGGTTATAAAACCTACCTCTCGACATGACAAGCTAGACTAATTATTATTTTGAAAACACTCTTTGCATTTATAAAATCAAAGTTTGATTACTCCTATGTGTATTATGTTAATGTGTGTTTAATCTTTGATTGATCATTTCTTACCTTCAACTCACAAGAGGGCTTCTGGGAGTTGTAAGGTCTTATTTAATTTTCAGTTAATATTTAAATTTTATATCTTAAATTTTGTAGCATTAGTCTATCACTACTAATCTTTTAGTTTTGACTTTCATTGAGTGCTTATGATAGTGAGAACAAAGTTTTGTGATAGATTTTTGTGAAGATTTGTTTTATAGACTTAATCATTTAGTTATGTGAAGGATGAAGGAAATAAGTAAAAAAGGGATCTATTGTGCACATGAAGGGTAAAATCATTTGATTGTAATTAGAACTATAATTCTTCCAAAGCTTTATAAGTGTGATTCGACTTGGGAGTGTGATATTTTATTTCTATACTTAAGATTAGTTTCATTTCTGTTAGTAAGAAGTAGATTTAATTGTGTTGGTGCGATATTTTTTTTCTACAATTTCAGAATAGTTTTATTTTCTGTAAACGTAAAGATAATTTGGATTTGGTTTTGCGATTTATTTATGCATTTTAATTTAGTTTTATTTTTTTTCAGTGTCATATTTTTTTTTCTTACAAGAGTGATAGTTTATTAGATAAACCATGCACATGAAAACCTGCTAATTTAATTTGACAATTTACTCACATAATAAAGAATCCTAGCACAACTGGGGCACATACACTTCATCTGTTTACAAGCCCTAGTCGATCATTTATGCAGTAATTTAAAGTCAATTAAATTACTAAACATTTTGGTGAGATTGTCGGGGAAGTGTATACAGAATTTATTTTTAGGATTTTTTCATTAAAAAAAAATGATAAAAACAAATTTAAGCATAGGGAAAGAGATTGTAGTATACCTAGGGGGGATAGTATGTGGTACAAAGGGAGGTACCCAAGGGAATAATGTAATAATGGGATAGGCCATAGTTAATAAATAAAGTGGTTAACCTGCATCATGTAAGGGACCACAAGTAGTTAGCAATAATGTGATAAGCCCATTGTATTAGATATATGGTATTGAGAGAACCATGGTAATGACCCATGGTATTGTATGTATGAATCCTATATAGAGGCTAGAGACTCCCCATGGAGAGATGTCAATGAATATTGTATGGATAAGCATATGGATTGTGGAGTGTTCTCCTTCCTTAAGGAGTGATTATATAGTGTTACCCTACCTCAAGGGTTTGATATTAATAAAGATATGAAGTTTATCTATTTATATCTTGTTATTTCTAGGTATACTTTCTTTATCATATATTTTCAGGTCAGATCTATTACAAGTGGTATCAAAGCACTATTTAGGGGGGATAGTATGAGGTACAGAGGGAGGTACACAAGAAAATATTATAATAATGGGGTGGGCCATAGTTAATAAATAAAGTGGTTAACCCACATCATGTAAGGGACCAGAAGTACTTAGCAATAATGTGATAAGCCCATTGTATTAGATATATGGTATTGAGAGAACCATGGTAATGACCCATGGTATTGTATGTATGAATCCTATATAGGGGCTAGAGACAGGTGCTTACACGATCTAGCCTCTATATAGGATTCATACATACAATACCATGGGTCATTACCATGGTTCCATCAATACCATATATCTAATACAATGGGCTTATCACATTATTTCTAACTACTTGTGGTCCCTTACATGATGTGGGTTAACCACTTTATTTATTAACTATGGTCCATCCCATTATTACATTATTCCCTTGGGTGAGTCCCTATGTACCCCATACTATCCCCCCTAGGTATACTATAGAGATTCTACGGGTAGGTTTATAAGTAGAGGTAGGAGTTAAATTCCAATATCACCACTCACTCCACCATGACCTCGTAGTGCCACACCATCCAGCGAAACTCATATTCTATCATTTGCAAGTAGACTTAGGCTTCCTGAGGTACAAATATCTGAAATCCAACCAAAAGATTCACAAAATTCTTCTACTGAAGTTGTAGTGGATGAACCTACATCCCTAGATGAAGGAGTAATCTTTCTATCTTCAACTGGAGAACCAATTCTAGGACAAGGACTGGAAATCCCTAGTGAAGAAGAAGAAACTTATTTTATTCCATTGATAGAAGAACCATAAGAGGAGGTAGAAAATGCAATTGAAGAACCCTACATTAGCTCTGAAGAATCTACAATGGTAGGGAAAGGAGAAGGAGAAGTAAATAATCTGAATGGTGACTTTAGGATTGGAGGTGGAAGAGGTAATAGAGGAGGAGGTAGAGGGGGAGGTAGAGGAGGTGGTGGAGGAATATGTGGTAGAGGAGAACCAAAACCTTTTGGGTTTCCCATCTTAGATGAAGATACCTCAGTTGCAATGAAGAATATCTCACCCTCCATCCTCCCTAATTTCCATGGAGTAAGATATGAGGATCCTGAAACATTTCTTTTTGAGTTTGAAGTTTTGTGTAGGTCTTATGACTGCTTGCTTGATTCTCAAAAATTGAAATTGTTTCTAGCCACTCTTAAAGATGGAGCACTTAAATATTAGGAGCACATACCATAAGAACATGAGAAGAAATGAAAAAAGTGTTCTTAAAAAATACAGAGACTATTGTATGCCTCATAACCTTAAAGATGAATTCTTTAAAATGATGCAAAAAGAGGATGAAAATCTTGAGTATTTTGTTGAAATATTTTCTTATAATGTTAAAAGGGTTAAAATGCATAATCTCGGTGAAGAAACTCTTAAAGATATTTTTCTAAAACCATTAGAGATGAGTGGGTATAGCTTCTCAATTTAATGGGAAAAGGAGATGTTTCTTAGTTACCATTTAGAGAAATTTGTGAATTGTGTGTACACATTTGAAGAGGAAAGGCTAGAACTGGGAAAAGTCGAAGACACCCTATTATGTCTAGGATTAATAAATCTGCAGGTGGGAAAGTAAGTAGAGAAAAAATATGAAATTTTCTTGGCAACTTCATATTAAGGAGAACAAATAAATACTCTTAAGGTTCAAAACTAGCAAAAAGTTGAAAATGTTGCATTATCAATTTTTTGTCCTAAATGCAAGAAAAAGCATGCTCTAAGAGAATGTCATCTTGATAGTGTAGAAATATGTGTTATTTGTGAAGAAAGTCATATCACGAAGGAATTCCCTTCAATTCATGGGCTTAAAGCAGTCTTGCAAAATGAAGTTGAAGCAAGCCAAGCTAAGTCTTTCTGTTTTATTAGTAAAAGACCATGGCCACCACAACATTTAAGTATGGTACAAGGTCTTAATCCTCAATACCAATCAATTGTACAACCTCTAAACAATTGGAATACTCTAATGCCTTGGCAAAATTGGCCTTCTCAAAATCCATTATGGGCAGAAGGTTTGCAGTATCCTCCTAGGAATCCTTAATATAATCAATTTCAACAACCATTTATTCCATATCAACCCCCATACTATCCTCCTCAGTCAAACATTTTTCCATAATTTCAAAATCAAACTCAAGCTTCTAATCAATCACTTCAATTACCATTCACATCATACCCCCAAAAACCCAATCAACTACTTACTCACCCACTTCCAAATTTGAATAATAAAAATTCACAACATGTTTATAATATAGAAGGTAAGAATTTCCAAGCTTGCATGATAGCTCCATTAGATCTAAACAATGTCTAACATAGATCTAGTAGAGTTTTGGAAAAGAAGTTACCATCTGTTGTTATTCAGGAATATGGAGAGGATGAACTGCATGAAAAAAAAAACATCTCTTAATCAAGAAGAAATTCATCAGAAAAAGAGTAGCCCTATGCATGATACATCAATAAACTCAACTCCCATTCCAAACCAATGTTATGTTTTTATTCAAAGTCCACCCTTTCCTAAAAGGCTAAAATCTGACAAAGGAATAGAAAAACAAATTGTGTTGCCTGAATATGATATGTTAGATGAATTAAAAAAAAAAATTGCATCAAAATTCCTTCAGTACAAGCTATAAGGGAAATATCAATATTTGCAAAGACAATCAGGGAGTTAAGCATTAAAAAACTAGGAAGAAAAAGAAAATAAGTTAAAAATTTTCAATTAGTTGGAAAATTTGTAGATATTATGATCGGAAAACCAACAGTTCAAAAATATCTAGATCTAGGTAGTCCCATTGTAAAAACACACATTAATGGTGTCGAGATTCCAAACACATTGATTGGTTTAGGAGTAGATATCAATATCATGAGTAAAACATAGTTACCGATCAAATGGGAACTATTACCTCAAAACGGGTACACAAGCCCAAAAACCCAAAAAAAACATGAAAAAACAACCCAAAAATGAAAATTGTTTATTCCAGAACAATGGTTTTTTTAGGGTAAATTTTCAACATTTTTTTTTAAATGGAAGTAAAAACCATTTTTGTTTTGAAAAATGGATGAAAAAATCACGCTTAAAAAAAAAAAAGTGTTTATTTTGGAATAACAAAAAAATCGGGTTACAATTTTGACATTTTTTAGCAATGGAGTTAAAGAGAAAATATTTGGGCTTTGAAAAACTATAAAATTCCAACAATTCTCGAACATGATGTTAAAGATAAAATATCATGTCTCGAATCCTGAAAATTCCAACTATTTCCATCCATGTTGTTAAAGATAAAATATCTTGACTCTAAAAAACCTTGAAATTGTAATTGTTTTCGACCATATCATTAAAGATAAAATATCATAATTCAGGAGCACCTTAACATTTTGACAAATTTTCAACCTTGTAATTAAAAACCTTCAGTTTGTAACACATTTCAACCATGAAATTATGGACAAATTATATGACTAGAACAATTTTTAAAAATGAACAAGCAAATGAAAGATTCATCATTCCAAGAGTAATTTTTAGAAATGGAGTTAAAGATAAAATATCCGGACTTTGAAAAACTGTAAAACTCCAACAATTCTCGCACATGATCTTAAAGATAAAATATCATGTCTCAAATCCTGATAATTCCAACTAATTCCATCCATGTTGTTAAAGATAGAATATATTGACTCTAAAAAACCTTGAAATTGTAATTGTTTTCAAGCATAATATGAAGGATAAAATATCATAATTCAGAAACACCTTAACATTTTGACAAAATTTCAACCTTGTAATTAAAAATCTTCAGTTTGTAACACATTTCAACCATGAAATTATGGACAAATTATATGACTAAAACAATTTTTAAAAATGAACATGTATATGAAAGATTCATTATTCCAAGAGTAACTTTTAGCAATTGAGTTAAAGATAAAATATCTTGACTCTAAAAAACCCTAAAATTGTAATTGCTTTCAACCATAGCATTAAAGATAAAATATCATAATTCAGAAACACCTTAACATTTTGACAAATTTTCAACCTTGTAATTAAAAACCTTCAGTTTGTAACACATTTCAACCATGAAATTATGGACAAATTATATGTCTAAAACAAATTTTAAAAAGGAACAAGTAAATGAAAGATTCAGTATTCCAAGAGTAATTTTTATTTCAAAGGATAAAACTATAGCTCGTTTCAAATTTTAGCCTAAGACAACTTATCATATTGTATGAAAAACCTAAAAATCAACCATCAAAATGAAGTGTTCTTTTTAATGAGGCATTAAAATTTCAACAATTTTAAAACTGTCTTATACCAAATGATAGCAATATATAATATCATGGCAATATCACTGTATAATTTGAAAAATCAAAAATAATTTCTAATATTTATTTACTTTTAATCAAATATCAACTTTCGTAGATTGAATATCACATACATTAAAGCATATAACCCAGAAAACATAGAAATGACCCGTAACTTCATATAAGATCACATGGAAGTCAAAAATATTTATTTCAAGTTACCATGCAAATATCTCTAAAGACATGAATCTCTTTTAATTAAAACATTAAATCCAGCAAACATAGAAATGACTCATAACTTCATGTAAGATCATATGGAAGTCAAAATATTTATTTCAAGTTACCATGCAAACTTCATTTACATAAAATGTCTTATACATTTATTCAAAATCATCCATAGGATCTGGCACACCATCAAAATCTACATCTTCATATGAATGACTGGATGCAAATGAAGATGACCCATATTCTTCTCTTTCATCAACTAGAGCCCCATCTGAGTCAACATGCATGCCCACCATTTCAGGTTTCAAAAGTCTTCTAGATCTATGACTAGGTTCAGCAGATTCCCATCTCAACATTGTTCCTTCTAGTAGCAACTACTTCAGAATATCTATGTTCTTGAAGCGAAGAGTTCCTCTCTTTGTTAAATTGAAGTCATAGACAAGTATGTCAACATCCTCCAATTTTAATAGGTCTATGCAGCGACGATTTATATTTGTACCCTTTCTTTTTCTCTTTCTGCAAATTTGTTTGTCAACTATGATCTCTGGCTCGTACATACCATTGAATGGGTGGGTATTTGTGGCATACCAATGTACCTCAACAGTGGTAATGTCTTCATTTTCTTTAATGACTTTTATAACCTTTGCAACCCAAAATGGATAGCCAAGTGGATCTCCATATGCTAATACTACTATCATGCAACCCTCCTTAACATCCTACACAAAACCCCTATAAAGGTCTTCCATGGCTTCACGTTGTGCACATGATCTTCTAGAACCAATGTATATTTCTCTTTCCTCTACTTGTTTAGAATTAATAATGCCTTGAGATTGTAGTTGTTCAATAATGTGTCTTTCCTCCTATTCATTAGGCATATTTTGAGGCCAAATAAATGGAGTCTTCAAAAGTGTATATTCATTTCCTGATATTGAGATGATATCACTTTGATCATTGAAAAAAGACTCCCACCAAACTAAATCAACAACATCAAATTAGTCATATGTATATTTAATACAATTTTTTATTTCTTCCAAACATTCAGAATGATTTATTTCTCTCTTATGCCTTAGTGCATTATTGAGTTCAGCAACTGATTGTAATAATATTATCTTTGATGAAAATATTGGATGATCTGGAATGAACTTTAAAAATGCTAAACTTGATGACGACCCCCATTTTGCAACAATTGAATACTTCTTGCCCCATATAAGTGTTTTACCATCAATTTTTTTGATACGAAATTGATGCTGGAAGTTAATGCCATTAAGTTGTTCAATGCATTTCTCCTCACCATGCGATCCCAAAATAAAACTTTGCATGTCAATAGTTTCTTCCAGCACATGAAAAACAGGCTATGGGATATATGCTTTCTTAATACATTCATTTAATGATGGAAGGCTCCCAACATTCTTCCTCCTCAATGTTACTGAAAACCGACTAAACATCTGATCAATATGGTCATGAGTGTGCCCAACAAGAAGGAAACCAACCTTTATCTTTTTAAAAATTCCCAATTGAACAAGCATGTTTAAATATCCAAAAACAACTTGATTTTTCTTTTCACGGCTTGTGTTGTCCAATTGCAGATACAAAACTTCAGGAAGAATACTAGACCAATGAGAAAGCACATCATGGATTATATTTATGGTAAGATTTGCATCATTATGAATATTTGGAGCTGTGAAGTAAACCCTTGGCAACATCTTCCCATTAAAGACCATACAGCGAACCAAGTGAAACTGAATAAAATTTTCTTCCTATAATTTTTTTGGTGTGCGGACAAAATGTGGCAGAAGTGTTTTCTTTTGGTCCTTACCATCAATTATCAAACCTAAATATTTATTTGGATTATCATAACACTTTTTTCTATGTTTATACAATTTTTGTCTTTCACTTGTTTGTTGATTGTGATTCTCTCGAAGTTCTTTGACAATGGAATCTGCACATAAAATAAAATAAATCTACTAATAAATATATTTTCATAGTTGATAACTATCCAATTTTTAAAAATAATGTTATGAATGCATACCTCTTGCTTCCCCTTACAATTTATCTCTTTTTTATTTAAGAGAAGCACATGTACTACAAATCCTCATCCTTGTCTTCTTAGGAATACAAACATTGTTGAATTCATTCCTCCATATCCTTGTAAAATATGAATATGTAAGAAAATTACCATCTCCTTCAGCACCTTATGCATATTCTCTGTATAAGTTTTAGATTTCTCATCTTGAGAAATTATCTGGAATATGTATTTTGTCTTTATTTGGCATACACTCTCCATGCTTTGAAAATAAGTCTTTCATCCATAACATTGTAGTAATTGTTGATGGTCCAACCTCTCTTTTATAACGTACTTTTAAATAATATGTAGGGTCTTTTTCCAGTCTTTCTTGAATTCTTGACAAACGAAAATTACCAACTGAATGCAACATTTTCAAAGCCTTTCTATAGATCAATACATTCCCAATATGATAATCATAACCTACCAATTTAGATTGCATCCAACCCACTAAAAATGAATTTTGCATGTTTTTGTTCATTGACAAATATTTCTTCCTTTACTCCAAAGCAAACTTGAAATCCATATGTTTCAAGCAATCCTTTCAACAACATTCACTTGAAATCAGATAATCAACAAAACTTCTACTTGTGAGATATTATGTTTGAACCCTTGTATAACTGGAATATTTTGGATTGATATGAAAAGGCCTACTCCTACTCCTAGATGCAATATTGGCTTGCAACGTCTCCCTCATTTCATTATTATCTGCAAAAGCATTTTCATCATTAGTAGGAGGAATATTATACTGACGAAGATAGTTAGAAAATTCACCATCATTGCTTGGAAAATATTCATTACCATCCTCACATGAAGCAAATTATTCTCTACCAACATTTGTGCTTTTGAAATCTTAACTCAGAGGAAATTCTTCACCATCTTCATCCCTGATTTTGAAAACCTCCCTTGGAGGACTCAATTCATCATCACCATGACTACCTTTGAAACACTCACTTAGAGAAAATGCATTATTGACATTTGTGCCTCTAAAATTATCATTTGCAAGAAACTCTTCATCCTCCCCTTCATCATTGGTGCTCACATAATCCTTAGGATTATGACTAAGTGGAAAACATGACTCTCTATTCATAATCAAATTATCATTTGCATGAAATTGTTCATCCTCCCCTTCATCAGTGGTGGTTTCATAATCATTTGTATTAGGAATAAGTGGAAAGTTTGAATTTCTATTTAATGGGAATTCTTCATCCTCCCCTGCATCAGTGGTGCTCTCATAATCCTTAGGATCGGGACTAAGTGGAAACTTTGAATCTCTATTTACTGGAAATTGTTCATCCTCGCCCTCCCCTTCGTCGGTGGTCCTCTCATAATCCTTAGCATTAGGAATATGTGGAAACTTTGACTTTGCAAATTCTTCATACCCCCCTTCATCAGTGGTGCTCTCATAATCCTTGGGATTAGGAATATGTGGAAACTTTGACTCTGCAAATTCTTCATCCCCCCCTTCATCAGTGCTGCTCTCATAATCCTTAGGATTAGGACTATGTGAAAACTTTGAATTTTAATGTTCTTTATCCCCCCCTTCATTAGTGTTGCTCTCATAATCCTTAGGATTAGGAGGAAGTGGAAAATTTGACTCTACAAATTCTTTATCCCCCCCTTCAACGATGGTGCTCTCATAATCCTTATTATTAGGAGGAAGTGGAAACTTTGACTCAAGAAGTTCTTCATCACCCCCTTCATCAGTGTTGCTCTCATAATCCTTAGGATTAAGACTATGTGGAAACTTTGACTCTAGAAATTATTCATCCCCCCCTTCATCAATGGTGCTCTCATAATCCTTAAGATTATGAGGAAGTGGAAAAATTGACTTTCTATTCACAAGAAATTATTTTTGCTTCCCTTCATCAATGTTGCTCTCATCATCCTTAGGATTAAGACCAAGTGGAGAATTTGTCCATCTATTCATAGTGAAATAATTCCTATTACATTCATCAAAGCCTCCCGAGAATTCCTAGTTACCAGGTGCAAACCTTGGAAGTGATGATTGACGCTATGCGATTCATTTCACTAGTTTTAATCCCACTTCTTCACCCCTATGAGCATCACCCAATGCAATGAGTACTAAGTGGACTATTCAAAAATCATGAGAAATTAGTCAATTACAACTACCTCTCATGGAAATGGCTATACATGAATGACTTACTTAACGCAGTTGAATCACAAAATGATATCTAATATAATGCACTACATAAACCCCCTAATACTTAAATTAGAAAAAA
>APFE030044602.1:186083-218203 GCA_000404065.3 Pinus taeda | reverse complement strand
AACAGAGATCCGTGGCACTCAGTTCAGCGGAGGCCGATTATATGGCAGCAAGTTTGGCTGCATGCGAGGCTATATGGATGAGGAAGATCCTAGTTGGTTTGTTCGGTTCTCATTTGGATCCTACTGTGATTTACTGTGATAACCAGAGTTGCATTAAACTCTCGGCTAATCCTGTATTTCATGATAGATCTAAACATATTGACATCAGGTACCATCATATCAGAGATTGGGTGCAGCAGAGGATCATGTTACTTTCGTACATTCCAACGGAGGATCAGGATGCTGATATTCTGACGAAGGCTCTCACCAGGAGCAAATTCGAGTACCACCGAGGCAGGATAGGAATTGCTGATAATCCATATCTTGTCGAGAGGGAGTGTTGAGATTGCAACAAGATGATGGAGCTTAGTGAAAAGAGTCGCCTTCACTAAGTGGGCCCGCAGGCTATTTTTGGCGCAAGTCTATTTTTAGACTATGTCTATTTTTAGACATATGGATCATGTCTATGGATTGCAGGTTGTTGTTTATGGATGATTGATCAAGGTGGAAAAATAGATGGACTTCTATTTTTGATGAAAGTGTGAGTGATCACAGTGTGAGTGATCAAGTCTATTTTTAGACTCTAAAAATAGAAAAGTCAAATATTATTAGCTCACAATAATATTTAGACTATAAACTTAATCTTATTCTCTTGGAGCACTTCAGTATGAGCTACAGAGGTGGCACATGCAGATCCCAGAAGGAAATACGCGGTTCCTATGAGTCACTAAGATTTGCATGCAGGACTTCAGTTAGAAATCAATCAGTTGAGTTTAGTGGACTGGAGGTGCAGTTGATGGAGTTGTGTTCAGTTTAGCTTTGTTAAACTGGTTGTATTTAGTCTAACTGGAAAATAGACTAGAGATGAGTTGGGTGAATTAGTTATTAATTAATTCACAAGTTATTAACTCATAATACAACTAATGAATACATCAGTTAACTCAGTTGCATGTCAGTGCATGTTCAGTTCAGCAGGGACAGGTGTTAGAGAGTCAGATTGCTATCAGTTGTGACTATAGTTGTGCATCAGATCTTGCACAATCAAGGGATTGAGTATGCCAATGAGTTTGCTCACGTATTTGCCCACATTGTAGCTTGCGCTCACGTGATTTTTCCAAGTAAAGACGTGGTTTCCTTGGAATTATCATCAGTTCTTGAGCAGGTATTGAGCAGCGGAGGCAGGCAAGCAGCGAAGCAGATTTGAGCCAGTGATTGATTTAGATCTGAGCTGTATTGTGTGTAACAGAGGTGGAGATACTTGTGAGAAGTATTATGTTGTGTAATGTTACATGAATCAATCATTAATATACAGATATTTGGGGTTTTTAGCGAGATGCTTTCCCCGGAATACATACTGTGTTAATGTGTGAATGCTTTTGATGTTTTATTGTTATTGATGCTGCTATATTGATGATCAACGTAGAGGAGCTTATGTATTGTGTATGTTTTCCGCAATAGTACATGATCAGGATAATCTCCATTGAATATGTGTTAAATTATTCAAAATTTCTACATTCTTTTCATACATCATTGAGAAGAAAATACTACGACACTACTAAACATGGGCATCAGGATAAAAGTTTGACAACTACAAAATATTTGTTGGACAGGAAGAAATCAAGCGCATTATGAGAGATATCCACTACAACTTGGATGACATAGTTGTAAGGCTAAATCAGGTGGAAAGATATATCATCCCAGATTCTTACACTGAGTCCAAAGGTCATGACAAAGAGGATGAAGTTATTAATGTAGCTCCTCTCAATTCCATTTTTTCCAATTCAACCCTCCCAAAGAATAATTCACGTGAAGCTAGCTTTCCAGGATCGACAATCATTGTCCTCCACTAGTCTACTTATATTTCTATTTTTTTATCTATGTGTTTGTGGTATCTATGGTGTTTTTATTGTTATACTTTACGATACTCATCTCAACTCGTTTAAATAGTAATTTTTGTAAGTTGTGTATAGGGGGTAGACAACAAGATGAATAGTTTCAGTGATTCCCATTTCCTCAGCCTACATATGTCTAGAATGGCCCTAATTTTAGATTTTGTAACCAAGGTTTTTGGTAACAATGAGAATTCGAGAGTGAATTGTCTTCAAATCTTTCAAGAGAAGAATCTTATGTAATCTCTTTGGTTTCCGATAGCAATACAAGTAATATTAAAAAAAAAAAGGATATAGAATTAAATACTCTGTTGTAAATAGATACTATTATTATATAATTTATAACAAGTACCTAGATCTCTTGAATGTTAAATTGACAGGTTAAATATTCTAATGCATATAATTTGTAATAAGCTTAATGAAGAAACAACACCACTATTGTAATATTCTTAATAAAGAGACAAATCACTATGATAAGCTTAATGAAGAAACAACACCAGTGTTGTGATATTCTTAATAAATAGACAATGCTATTGTAATAAACTTAATATTAAATCCCTCCTAGCAGAATATAAGCATATGACATATCCCTAAACTTCATTGCGAATAATTAAATACCAATAATCATACCCAAACAAATCTATATGGAATTCACCAAATATAATTTTATAATGTGTTTGACCCAAATATTACAACAGTTTGACAAACAACTTATCAGCGTTGATGGGTCAATTACATGAGGAACTTCGAATTATAACAACAGCATATATTGTGGTGAATATGCAAGGGAGAATTTCGTTATAGACTTGGGAAGTTGTGTGTCCTTCGTCAGTGATCTCTCTTCCTTGTGTAATGGCACCTTCCTTTATTGCACGAACACTACATCCAATCCCTAACACTTCTTCTATTGATGATGCAGCCAATGAATGAGGTGGAAATCCTATTCGACATGCACATAGATCAATGCACTCTTCTCGAGTCAAATCGTGACACCTAGGGTTTCACCTCTCGTTCGTTGGTGTGCCTATGGCCCCAACTGTTGTGCTTCTCACTCACATGGCCTATGGAATTTGTATGAAAGAGCTATGAATGCCCCTCCCAATTACTGTGCTTCCAACACTCATGGTGTCGACCCTCACCACCATTGATCCACTTCAGATGTCGACCTTGAGAAATGTAGTCTCCTTCACAAGAACGACTACGCCTTGAATGAACCATGGAGATTGTCGATCAGAAAACTCTTTGTAGCAAAGAAATAGAAATTAGCTAGCTATGGGTGATGATCAATACCACCAAAATTGGTTTGCCAACTAGGGTGAGATCGAATCCCACCGAAGAGAGGTAGAGGATCTCACTTGAAAACCCTCACTTGAAAACTCGTCAGAGCTCTCAAAATATCAATAAAGAAAAATCCAAATTCCATTACTTCCCTTCCTCCTTCCTTCTACCTTTATAGCTTTCCAATATGTTTTCTCCAAGATTCTAGAATTGACATAATACCATCGACGAATACTGCCAGAAAATACCATCAACAAACACCTTGGGAAAATACCACTTTTGAAAAAAAATGTGTTCTTTGCCCATTTTATTATAAATCGAGAGTCCTCAAAATTCCCCCTTCTTTCCAACCTAAGGGAAAGAGAATGCCATCTTCCAATAGTCAGTTGGGGATATTACAATCCTCCCCACCCAAAATTGTTTGTCCTCAAGCAATTAAAAATATATGCATCAATGTCAGGGTCCCAAAGGCTCCTACAAAATGATTTTTTGCATAAGTATTGTATTATCTTTGTTCTACCGAATTCTACCCCATCACCATTTTCTGTTATGTTACAAAACAATCAATCATAATGTAAATCTTCCTCCAATTTCATAGGATAACATGATAAGATCGTATTGTGAGATGGAATAGATGTCGTCGAGAAGAAGAAATAGTCCATTAACAATATTTCAACTTGTAATTGTGCATACTTGTTGTTGTTTATTGTCAAAATTACTTGAAGATAACATGTAGTGAGGGAAACAATAAAAAACTCAAAGAATATATTTATAATATTTATTTCCAATTCCTCGTCCCTGTCAAAAGATGTTATTGTCCATATAATGCATTAGACTTTACCCCAAGGCATGCTAATATGTCTTATAAACTGCGTAGGATCAATATCCCATAAGATCTTAGCATATAACTGGTCCATGTTCATGTCAGCAGATCCTACCCTTCTATAGTATGGTTTTGAGTTCATTGCAATTATGATAAGTTTAATTGGATCATAAAGTGGGGTAGGATTTAGAGAGAAGTGAAATTCAGACTCCCTAAAGGTAAGAACACATTCTTTATTATGTTCTCTGACATCAGCCAAAATATTTAAGAGTGGTGTTGCAGGAGTTATCTTATCTTGAACACAATTTCTATATTATGAAACCTCTAAAGACTGAATATTAGGAGAGAACAAACATTCCCTTCCATATTGGCATCCTTCCAACATCCAAAAGGATTTGCACAACTCTTGTTCAACCTGATTGGTATGTGAAAAAAATGGTTATTCCTTTTATTGCACATATCCTTGGCAAAGATCTTGCGGACATGTGCAATAGTTGTTAATCGGTGATGGAAATATTGTTCTTTGGAATATGAAAGATTTTTCTGTGTACATCGGGTTCTTATCTTTTTTATAATTCATGTAGGTTCATTTCCCACACTTGAATCTTTCAAGGACCCTGAGCCAATACATGAAGTTTAAATACAAATGTCATTTTCTAGCTCAGTGCTAACTGTAAAACTCAGGTTTGCTTCAATTTGTCCTCGAGAGGGAAAGTATGCATTCTTGAACTCATAGTCATTGCGATATGATGGTGGACCTTCCCAAGGGCAGTGAAACATATGCCTGAAGTAATGCCTTATTTCCATCACGACCTCATATGTCTTTATAGTAGAAAGAGGTGATGATGACATCAAATGGTGGAAAGAAGACTACTCCTGCTCAAGCTTAGGGGAAATTGAAGCATATTCATGTGTCTGAGTTGTGAAGATCTCAATTCTAGCCACGTGAATGAGTTGTTGCAATCAGTGCTTGTCTAGGTCAAAAACCCAAATTTTCTTGTGTAAGCCAACAAGATGTTGAAGAGCCCATAATTCCAAAATATTAGCTTTGGCTTTTGCTAGCACTAAATGATGTTCATGAAGCTCCATCCAAACTATTGACTACTTGTTATTGGAAATATCAATGGTGTGAAGCCCACACCCATGATAACATTCATGGCAAGCCATATGTGTGAACATGGATTCAAACTCCACATATTGTTTTTGTTTGCAACACAGTCTTTAGAGCCCATAACATCAAATGGGTTATGATTTTCTAATTGGGACTCTTTAATCTCAGAGCTTCTCTGAATGTATGATTGGATATCAAACTCGCCTTGATCAAAGAACTCTCGAGAAAGTGTTTTCTCAGTGTCCAACTTGTTTCCTAGAGAAAAACTGAAAATGATTGGGGATCTTAATCGCTAACGATGATCCACGCACATGGCAACCTCAATACTTTATTCAGTGATTAAAGTTGAAGGACCTTCTAGAGAAAAATAAGATAGAACTTCACCTGGAGGGGCTTGAAGGATGCTTCCCTCTAATAGATGTTTTGATCTATTTTCCATAAGAAAATTTATCACAGGAATGCTAGCCAAAATTGATGTAAATTGTAGTCTAGAGACACTTGATGCTAGAAAATTACTAATGGTTGGGGGTTGTGCCATATGCATGGCTGGTTTCTGTGTATCCTGATTATCATCTTCATGTCCACTAATTCCTTGAAACATGAAGTCTTTATCTGTAAGCCCCATAATTGGGTGAAGAAAAGGATCCCCCTCTCTCAGTGTTGGTCGTTGTAGACCTTCTTGTTGATTCTTCAAGAAGTTAATGCAACATCCACATCTCGTCCCTTTAAATTGTCCTTGTTTGAGGTAACTAAGTAGTCTTTGCATTTGAACTCTCTGGGTTTGCCAAATTTGGAGGCGCATTTAATGCGTTGACCTCATTTGAAAAATAGCAGGAGCTAAAATGGAATGGGCCACCGTTTGAGAGTGGACAAAATCCTGTGTCGAATTTATTTGAACAGGGGTAACATTCGTCCCTTTAACTAATTCCTCCTTCAAATAATTTTCATGCAGTTGGACTGGATCGCTTGATTGTACTGATTTCTCTAAGACAATGTTGTTGATATCTTGAGGTTCAGAATTATTGTTTTGCATTTGAATTGGATTACCCCACTGATGTGATTTTTCTCTCACAACATTATGGATATCTTCAGATTTTGAATTTTTGCTCTGCAAAATAGAAGCCCTGGGACATTCACTTTCTTTGAGATTGCAAAGTTTTGGTGTATGTTGTCCACCCTCATCTTGATCCATAAACGGATATCTTTCTATTCCATTCACAAGTGTGTGCTTTCTTAAAGATTTTGAGAGCATTTCCTTAGTAGACCTTTAAGGCTACTTCAGGCAAAAGTGCCTTTTGAATGTGTTCCTTGCCTCCTCCGGATACTCTGTTGAAGCTAAAGATTGATATGAAATATCCAAGTCTGGAGGTTTTCTCTTAATTTTTACAGATTCTAAATTTGGTTTTTCTTGAATTATAGAACTATATTTTGGATTCCCTTTGAATTTTTTTAATTGGCATGTTGCAGCTTGGGATAAATCCCATGTTGGTTTTATAGCCTTCTTTGGCCTGCTACTTCTCACTCTTCCTAACATACTCTTACAATTCCAACTTTCCTTATTGCATTCAAGTTCTTCAAATGGGTGACAGCAATAAGACATGATATCAAGTGCTTCTTCAATATCTTCCCTTTACCCTTCTGTCTTCTAGCCCTGTGATTATATGCCTTGGTCAAGATCCCATTGTTTCCCCCCATAGCTGATACTCGGGTGAAACCATCTTCTTTATGAACATCATAATGGAAGATGCCAATGTATTGTTCCCAGATTTCTCATTTTCCCTCTTTGCAGTAACTCAACAATCTTAAGTGATATGGTCTTCTTTATCGCCCCCATACATCATTGCCTTTCTCACTTGTTTGCTCATCATAAAATAATAATATTTTATGGTCAAGGTGGCCTTTATTTCAAGAGGTCATGTTTGATATTCCCTCATCCAAGTTTTGATTGTTCCTGAATGGTTAAGATAGATTCCTGCTCCTTGGTGGAAACATCCAAAAATGTTGGGATAGTTGGTCTGCTGCCATAAATGTGTGGGCTATTCTAGGGATTGGTATGAGTATGTATATGACTGCTCTTGCTGAAATGTGAAACGCCATCTCCATTATTGCTTCGATGGTTAGAATTCCCAACCTGAGTATGGGATATTTTGGTGAGAAGTTGCATAATTTCTTGCTGGGTTGAGGTGATCCTATCAAGACTGGAATCCTCTCGGTCTTTCATTATTTCCCTTTGCCCTTCTAGGGTGTCCTCCAAATTTGATTTAGTGTTGCGTCTCCTTCTTATTCCTTGGCTTCACATCCCACATTTGGCCAAGAATGTGGCTCTGATACAACTGTCATAAGCTTAATGAAGAAACAACACCATTGCTGTAATATTCTTAATAAATGACAAATCATTGTAATAAGCTTAATGAAGAAACAACATCATTGTTGTGATATTCTTAATAAAGACACAATGCTATGTAACGAACTTAACATCAAATCCCTCCCAGTGGAATATAAGCATATGACATATCCCTAAACTTCATTGTGAATAATTAAATACCAATAATCATACCCAAACAAATCAGTATGGAATTCACCAAATATGAATTTTATAATGTGTTTGGCCCAAATATTACAATAGTTTGACCAACGACTTGTCTGCGTTGATGGGTCAACTACAAGAGGAACTTCCAATTATAACAACAACGTATACTATGGTGGATATGCAGGGGATAATTGCATTGCAGGCTTGGGAAGTCGTGCGTCCTTCACTAAGGATATCGCTTCCTTGGGTAATGGCGCTATCGCTTCCTTGGGTAATGGCGCTCTCCTTTATTGCACAGAGACTGCGTCTAGTGCCATGACACTTCTTTTGTTGATGATGTGGCCAACGAATGAGGTGGCAATCCTATTTGATGTGCTCACAGACCACTGCACTCTTCTCCAATTCAGATCGCGACACCTGGGGTCTCCCCTCTCATTCGTCAATGTGCCTTTGCCCCCAACTGTTGCGCTTCTCACTCACACGGCCCACAAAATTTGTCTGGCGGAGTTGTGAACAACCCTCCTAGTTAATGTGCCTCCAACACTCCTGGTGTCGGCCCTCACTACGACCGATCCACTTTGGATGTTGACCTTCAGCAACATAGTCTCCTTCATAAGAACAGTTGTCCCATGAATGAACCCTGGAGACTTTTGATCAGAAAACTCTTTGCTAGAAAGAAATAGAAATTGATCAGCTAGTGTGATGATCAATACCACCGAAACCTGGGTTGTCTACTAGAGTGAGATCAAATCCCAAGGAAGAGAGGTTGAGGATCTCCCCTAAAAACCCTCACTTGAAAACTTGTCGAAGCTCTTAAAATATCAATAAAGAAAAATCCAAATTGCATGCCTTCCTTTCCTCCTACCTTCTGCCTTTATAGCTTTCCAATATGTTTTCTCCAAGCTTCTAGAATTGACATAATACCATCAGCAAATATCACTAGAAAATACCATAAACAAACACCTTTACGTCCTTAAAAATTATATTCTTTACCCCTTTTATTATAAATCGAGAGACCTCAAAATTCCCCTTCTTGCCAACCTAAGGGAAAGAGAATATCATCTTCCAACAACCAATTGGGGATATTACATAATTCCCTTCTTGCAAGCCTAAGGGAAAGAGAATGTCATCTTCCAACCACTAGTTGGGGATATTACATAATTTATGACTTGTAATTTTTTAATATATTTTTCAAATACAAACTGTAGGTACAAGAAAATATTGTCCATACTCACAAATTGCTCTTAAAGGGTGATTTGCCAATTAAATATGGTTTAAAATTTTATAAAACAGCTATAAAACTGTTAAAATTCTTATTGAAACTGTGAAACAAGCCAAGGAGGTTTGAAAACCCATGTTGGGTCAGTTTTAATTTTATAAAACTGTTAAAATTCTTTTAACTGTGAAAACAAAGAAGGTGCGGAAATCGAGGTTGGATCTGTTCTGAAAAAATTATAGGCCTGCCTAGAGTCTCCTCCCTTCACCTGTTGGTCGACCAAAAAGTAAAAGCAGTGGATGATATTTGAGAAAGTGGAATCTCTTCACGTGTTGGTCGGCCATAAAAACAAAAAGAAAGCCATTGAGCCGTGGACGATTTTTGAGAAAATAGTACCTCTTCACGTGTTGGTCGGCCATAAAAATATGAAAGCCGACGAACAAGGACTTCGTGCAATGTGGAAAGGACTCCGAGGCAGGCTCTTCTTGGTCATGCGTATTTGGAATCCAAAGCACCCACATCACATTATTGCTCAACGCCAGGTAAACGGCATATGCGTTGTCTTTCCCTTGAGCTTCATCTTGTTATTGAGTTTATCAGGATTCATACATAAAAGTTGTCTTTCTCTTGAAGCTTCACCTTGTTATTCAGTTTAGCAGGGGATTCATAGATAAAAGTTGTCTTTCCCTTGAAGCTTCATCTTGCTATTCAGTTTACCAGGTATTCATACATAAAAGTTGTCTTTCCCTTGAAGCTTCATCTTGTTATTCAGTTTATCAGGGGATTTATAGATAAAAGTTGTCTTTCCCTTGAAGCTTCATCTTGTTATTTAGTTTACCAGGGATTCATACATAAAAGTTGTCTTTCCCTTGAAGTTTCATCTTCTTGTTATTCAGTTTATCAGTCCACACCTTTCCAGATTTCAGAATCAATGGCGAGCCTAACTATATGCCCTTAGGCTTCTGCTGCTTCCTCCTCCATGGCCTCATCATCTTCTGCCTCGAATTCTTACTCTCCTCCTTGGGATGTATTCATTAATTGTAGGGGCCCCGATGTTAAAAAGACCTTCACCAGCTATATGTATCGATGCCTTGCTTCCAGGGGATTGAGAGTCTTTTTGGACAAAGAAGAGTTGGAGGCCAAGGTTGTGGGCATTGTGGGTCTGGGTGGAGTTGGGAAAAACCAATATGGCCAAAGAATTCTCCAACCTTAGAGATCATATTACAATAAATCCTCTTTTCTATTTGATGTAAGAGAAATCACAAATAGAAAAGCTGTAAATTATTTGCAGAGTAAGCTTTTAGAAGACTTAACAGGTATTAAAGAAGAAATGGAGAGTGCTGATGAAGGAGCAGGGATACTTCGAAAATATCTCTCATCCTGTCACGCTCTTATAGTTCTAGATGATGTAGATGATTTCTCTCAAATGGAAGCGATTTTGCCAATTAGGGATATCCTTAACCCCGATAGCTTGATTTTGGTTACCTCCAGGGACAAATCCTCGTAAGCTCAGGGGTGTTAGAGTCCTCAATTTATAATCTGAAGGGGTTGAATATATCATATTCCAAAGAGCTCTTCTGTTGCTATGCCTCGAATCAGCGATTTCCATCACAAGAATTTGCAGATCTGACAGATCGATTTGTGAAAGCTTGCGATGGATTGCCATTGGCGCTCAAAGTATTCGGGGTGCTTGTTTGTGGACGAAGTGAATGTTACTGGGAAGCTACACTGGATGAACTTGACAAGATACTGCCTAACACTGAGATACAGAAAAGCCTAAAAATAAGTTACGAGTCACTCAGTGTAGATGATCAGCAAATCTTTTTAGACATTGCTTCATTTTTCATAGGAGAAGATAGAGATGTTGCTATAAGAATATGGGCTTTGCGGGGTTCCAAAATCTACAGGACAAGTGTTTGTTGGAAGTGGACGCATTACAGACAATACATAATCACATTCGTGATCTGGGAAGAAATATCGCGTAGGGATTAGGGACCCGTCGTCTTTGGCGGCAATCCACCAAAGACATTGATGATTTGCTGGAGTAATCCTCACTGGTAAGTGATTCAATTATTGAAATCTTTGTATTCAGGTTAATTTGAATATTTAAAGTTCACAATAAATATATATTTTTTTTATCCGAGGAAAAAAATGCTTCTTTGGCAGCAATCCACCAAAGACATTGATGATTTGCTGGAGCAATCCTCACTGTTTAGTGTTTCAATTATTGAAATCTCTGTATTCAGGTTAATTTGAATATTTGAAGTTCACAATAAATATACTTTTTTTTTTATCAGAGGAAAAAAATGCTTCTTTGGCAGCAATCCACCAAAGACATTGATGATTTGCTGGAGCAATCCTCACTCGTTAGTGTTTCAATTATTGAAATCTTTGTATTCAGGTTAATTTGAATATTTAAAGTTCACAATAAATATATATTTTTTTTTTTTTATCAGAGGAAAAAAATGCTTCTTTGGCAGCAATCCACCAATGACATTGATGATTTGCTGGAGCAATCCTCACTGGTAAGTGCTCCAATTATTGAAATCTTTGTATTCAGGTTAATTTGAATATTTAAAGTTCACAATAAATATACTTTTTTTTAATCAGAGGAAAAAATGCTTCTGATTTATATTAATAAAAATAGATAGTACATAGCTTTTCAATCTCTCTGTATTCAAACCTTTTTCCAGAAAAACAATATTTTTGCTTCTATTTTTCCTATGGATCTTACCTGCTTTTATCTACTGTCCAAAAATACAAAAAACTGTCTTTCTACTCATAATATGACAGGAGTGATCTCAATTGTTCTGTAATTCCTTACATTATCCAAAAAAAACTACAGACCATCATACCTCCATGCTCTATGAAAAATTTATGCCCTCAACATTTGCCAACATTTGTCATGGCTCCTTGTTCACAAGCAGAAAAGAAAAACTTACCGGGTTTTTTTATCAATACTTCTCTTTGATAGTAAGATAGTAAGTCTCCTGAAGAGTTCTGTTTCCTGTAAATGTGATCAAAATTGATATGATGATATGTGCTTACCAAAATCTTGATGTGTTTCATTTAATTGGTTAATATGGGATGATTGAACTTATTATATCTTATCTAATTGATTAATATGGGATGATTAAACTTATTAGATCTTTTCACCCAGTTTGTGAGTCCTTTTACATCACCATAAATCTATAAGGTGCACTAGGTTCGGTTTTGTCTCATTTTTTTTGGGCCATACTCTCTTTCAATTTTTCTATTTTTCCTCGGATGGCTGAATTGTTTTCCTGGACCATTTACCCTTTGATGAGTAAGATTGGATAACTGTGGGTGTTTCCCCTTTTTGGGTAGTTGGTTTGATATATCATTGGTTATGTTTGTTGGTTATTTTTCTTTATCTGCACTTTTTTTGGGGTTGATATACAGTGTATGAGGTTAGTCAGCTTGACGACAACAAGATAGGTAATATTTTCCCAGCAAAAAATAACCAGATGTAAGCTAATACAAAACATTTCTTTAATGAAAATGTTCAGCAAGATGTAAGCTAATACAAAACACTTCTTTAATGAAAATGTTCAGCAAGATGTAAACAAATACAAAACATTTCCTTAATGAAAGTGTTCAGTTTTTTCCTTCTTGACAAAAAAAACCTGTATGTGATCCAGCCATTTTCATATTCTTGTTTATTCGAAAGAAAGATCTAATCTGTGTTATATGTATACTTTTCATATGTGATCAGATTATGACCGAAGTTCGCGGGATTACGATGCGTGGTTGCAATTATCGTGAATGGAGGCAACTGAAGAGTTCAGCAATGCCAATGCCTGCTTTCATGATACGAATGGAGAACCTAAGAGTTTTAGAAGTGGCCGGGGACAAGTTGGAAACAGTGTGACAGGGGAATCTCGGGTATGCTCATTTTTCTTTTCTAACTTCATTTCATTTTGTATGCAAAAATCATCTTGTGCCTCTTTCTGATAGATGCCAAATATAAATGCAGGCTCCTTTTGTACCTCTTTGAAAGGATGCAGCAATTTGACCTTCTCCAGCACCACGCTTGGAAATATTACGACATTGGAATACTTAGATATCTCAAGCTGTATAAATGTGACAGAATTGCTCCCCAGGTCGAACATCAACCGTCCTTGAAAGAATTACACATGGCTGGAGCGAACTTAAAAGAATTGTCCAGCTGGATTGGGAACCTATGCAATTTAGAAGCTTTGGCAATAGTTGGCTATTCGTTGGAAGTGCTGCCTCCTTTTTCGCTGACTTACCTCAAGAACTTGAAAATTTTGCTTCGCAGGGAACCGACTAGATTGCAGTACTTGCCCCATCACGTTCTACTTGAAGAAGAACCTGCGTGGAAGCGATGTAGAAAGATTGAAGAGTTGAATAGGTTGGAATCCTTACACGACAATGTCAATGACAAATGCTTGTCTGTGTTCAAGAAATTATCTCTGTTAGCAACCAAATCAGATGCGATAAACTATCCTGTGCATGTTTGACCAAACCTTCAGAGCCTGCCCTTCCCCGTGCATACTTTCTCTATGTTCTTTCAAAACTTCAATGTCTAAACATCAATGGGTGTGTAAGACTAGAGGAGCTGCCCAATGTTGCTATCTTTGGAGGAATTGAGCCTTTTTGGATGCGAAAAGCTGCGCAGCATTCCAGGGTTGAGGCAGCTTTATTTATTTTGATAAGGTAGAGGAATTATATTGCTCAGTTTAATAATACAAATGGTTGGCTAAACGAATTTAATTATAATGTATGATATAAGTAAAGTTGTCTTGTATGACCAGTTAGAGGTTGCTAAGTTTAATAATATAAATGGTTGGCTAAAAGAAATTAATTATAATGTATGATATAAGTAAAATTGTCTTGTATGCCTTATTCTCTGGGGGCATTTATATTGACAAGTTAGAGGCATGTTTTGAAGTAGGTTTCACTTGCACTACTTTAACTGAAGTAATTATCATTCATTTTTCTTTTGTACTAATGATATTGTTCTTATGACAAGGTGTCTCGTTAATTTCGAAAGCAATTATGAATATTCATGGATTTGTTTTACCTCAGAAGTGATAATGAACATCGGCAAAATAAAAGTTATGATAATAAAAACAAACTACTTTAACTGAAATAATTATCATCTTTCTTTCGTACTAATGATATTGTTCTTATGACAAGGTGTCTCTTTAATTTCAAAGGCAACTATGAATATTCATGGATTTGTTTTACCTCTGGGCCAATAATGAATATTGGCAAAATAGAAGTTATGATAATCAAAACAAAAACATTATCTATGCCAATTTTGTATACATAACAATAACAACATAAATGAGCCTAACGTTTCGGACTATTAAGTGAGTCCATCATCAGGGGATACGACAATAGATTTAAGAAGAAATTAATGATGTATCCAAGAGCAAATTTTGAGAGTATATATAAAGATAAGGATTATGAATAAAAATAATGTAAGAGTTTTAACCAGCGATAATTTGAAATATATTGAAAAATTGGAATTTTTAAAATATTAGGGTTTTAATTAATTAATTCACTGTGATTTATTTGTATATATAAATTATAGGTTTAAAGTTTATTTTATTATTTTTATTTTTAATGATTAATTTTATATATAGACACGTCATTCATTTCTTCTTAAATATATTGTTGTATTCGCTTAGTAGTCTGAAACGCTGGGTTCATAGAACTCTATAACAGGTCATTCCTCCATTATCGACTCACTTAGTAGTCTAAAACATTGGGTTTATAAAACTCTATAACAAGTCATTCCTCCATTATCAAAAATTCTTTTCACCTATATGGATTCATTATTTAAAAACATAAATGAAGTTACTTCATGCAAATATCTAGGAGTCAATTCATTAAAAGCTTAATTCAAACTTTAAAATTGAGAAAATGATTAATAAATGGTGGAAATAATGGATTTGAGACTTCTGCAATCGGCATTATGTGTGGTTATATCTACCGAATCCATCGCATTTTGTTGTTTTATGCTTCGACGTTTCGAACCATCCTCCGTGGTTCATCATCACAAATCTAATTTCTTGATGATAAACCACGGAGAATGGTTCGAAACGTCGAAGCATAAAACAACAAAATGGTGGAAAGTCAAATCTGGTATTGAAAATAATTGTAAATTAGAAGATTTTTGGTGTGGTAAAAAGATCTTCTTTGAGGCCCTTGTCACTCCTCTTACCTTACATGGATGTGATGGTTGTTGTTATAAAATATGTAAAAACACGAAGAAAGATCAACCAAATCTTGAAGGTTATAATTTATAAAAAGTAATGTACCCTTTCTTATCCTCCAAATATAAGTTAATCTTTCCCCATTGAGAATGTAGCTATGACTAGTGTTGGGGTTAGAAATTGAAGAACTTTTTGCTGCCAAAACACCTCTTTTGACCCTCTCTAAACCCTAATTCCACATCCTTATAGTCCCTTTTTGCATACAACAATGGATTACCATGTTAAAACTTTTCACTTCAAAGTGAGGTAAATGCTTAATTTATGTCGGAAATCTCTAGTTTGAATGCATTGTTAAAGATTAATCATTATTCATGGGTTTCTAATGAAGATTCTGTAGGTCTTGTAACCCTTGAAGGGTCCTGCAACCAATGTTTAAGTGGCCGTATATATACATATTCCAATAAGAAAGAAGCATGTGGGTCCCTTGGAGCACTACATTACACCCTATCACTTCTTTAATTGGACCATTGCTCAAACCCTTTCGTACCTAATTGGTTTCCTCATCTGGAAATGTGTTCAACAGTCAAGACACCAGGGACCTTTATTCGAGTCTTCAATCAGGCTGCACCAATTCACCCCTATTTTAGACATCCTTGTTATCATTTTTCTCTGATATGGGAGACCGTTCAAATTTCTTTCATTGATGTTTCAAACCAAGATCGAGCATGGCTCGTTTTAGCACTGTCGTGTATTATAACTATTATAAAATTCCAACGCTAGCCTTGGGCTAGGTTAGTGATGGAGTCACTGGGTTTCTTTATTTTTTCAAGTTTGAAATACTGCTCACCATCAATATCAGTGGGCCAAACCTCTCTATACATATTTATGTAAAGATTGTCGAGTTTTATAATATCAATGTTGATGTTCGGGTTCTTGCATTTGTTGTGTTAAGCTCATTTTGAAATAATCTTTTAGAGAGGCAACGTCACTAGTTGGCTTGGGCCCAGCAACCCAACACATTGCCCTCCTATATTATTAATTTTTACAATGCTTAGGCTTTCTCCGATATGAAATATTTGACTTTGTTTTGAGTGGAGTTTACATGTATTTCACAAATTGAAGGTTTAATGGTTGATATTTGTGTGTTTTTTCCCACTGGAAAAATCGTAATTTTTCATTATAAGAGAAAAATTACATGTTGTAGATGCTTTTGCATACGCTGTAAGTTCGTCTCCGACATGTGGAGAGGTAACATTATCATAACTGGTTCTATACATATCAAAAATGAATCATCTCGCAGGATGTTCCTTTTATATAACTATATGTAGCATGAAGGAATATAAAATAACATATTGCCACGCAGGGCATCGTGTTTGATTTTGTTCAAAAGCTATGTACAATAATGTCAAAAAGCTATAAATATATCTTCAGGGGTTGTCCGCCCTGTGGTAGTGTGTATCAGAATATGGCCTATGGTAGTACTGGAAGTAATCTGCGCCACGTTGCTCCTATATCAGCTATTCACCTCGGGGAAGTGACGTGGCCTCCTTGGAAAGTTGATCAGCGCTGCAGTTGTGTTCCCTGTAGATGTGATGACAAGTGATGTCAATAAATTGTGCCTTCAGTATATTAATATCATCCAATATATTCAGGAGGGTGTGTGTGTGGCATTTTGTTGTATTATTGAACCAATCAATAATAATCTTTGAGTCGCCAAAAATATGAATATGCAAACAATTGTGCCCCAATGCAAAATGTAAGAGATGACGGAGCGAGATGATCTCAACAAAATTGTTAGTGCCAGGTCTCAGACCCATCTTGATTTTGTAAAAATGTTGTTCATTTTTGTAGAGGAGGAAGCCTCCCCCACATCCTTGCTGTTGAGCCAAGCCATCAAAGAAAGCCCAAGGAGTGTTGCGGTTTATGGGAGGAGGGTCTCTCGGGCTTCTATTCCTAGGTTGTGGAGGGTCAGACAACGAATGATATGCGGCTGTGATGAGGGCGTTGATGTGCGGCCAGATTGGCGGTTTATCGTCAAAGATCATCCGGTTGCGGGCAAGCCAAATGTACCAGCACGTAATGATGGGTAGGCTTTGGAGCTTTGAGAGTTTGTGATTATAATACCAGGATTCCCATGCATGATTTATATCGATGCCTTCCCATTTACCAGTGAAGTGTATCGATGCTGCTATGGTTTGCCAGATTGCTGTTATGGCCGGACAGAGTAGGAAAAGATGTGTACATGATTCAGATGATTGCTTACAAAATGTGCACCAGGTTGGCCCGTATACAACCCGGCGCATTAGATAGTCCCCCGTTGGGACAATTCCTTTGAGAATGCACTAGAAAAAGAGCTTATGCCTGGGTGGAGCTGTGAGTTTCCAAACTGTCTGCCACCAGAATGTAATAGCGTCCGGGATTTTGTGTGATATCAAAGCAAGATATCCCATCTTAGGGGTGTATGATCCATTTCCCGAGAGATGCCACATCAGTTCATCCGGGCCCTGTTTAATCCTGATATGTGATTTGGATAATGCAGAGATAAAATCACTCCATGCCGGATGCCAAGCAGGTGGCAGATTTATTTGGTGGGCAGATTTCCAGTGCTGTTCGAATATGGTGGAGTTTTGTGGGTCAGCAATATCTGCCAGAACTTTTATCTCTCAAGAACGAAGATGCTGAATAAGATCATCCGGTAAGATATGGCGACCTCCGCATCCTGGCCACGGATCCATGCCAATGCGTACAAGTGATCCATCGTTGACCCTCTAAACCAGGTTGTCCCTGATGAGAGGCAGAGAGTTCAAGAGAGCCTTCCAAACAGAAGATATCCCTGATTTTGGCCAGGTGGGTAGGCGAACCCAATCCAGGATATTGCGCGGCCAAATGTATTTGTGATAAGAGATGCTGGTCCATAGGTTGTCGCCAGTAAGAAGATTCCATCTCATCTTGGCAGCAAGCGCTTGTGCAAATGAGGGGAGTTCTTTAAGCCCCCATCCTCCCCATTTTTTGGGGATGGCAATCTTCTTCCAACTGACCCAAGCAAAAATGTGTTTATCCCGGATTCCATTCCAAAGGTACCTGTTACAGGTTTGTTGAAGTCGAGCCAGTATACTTCGTGGAATCCATGTTAAAGCCATCCAGTACACAGGGCCTGCCTCCAACACAGATTTTACCAAGACAAGCCTGCCTGCTCTGGAGAGATATCGGTGGTTCCAAATATTGAGATTTTTCTCCAATTTAGCCACTAGCCAAATCCAGTCTGTAATCCTTGAGAAGACGAGCTTTATCCTAAACCCCAAGTATTTTAGGCCCTGATCAAGTGGTTGGGTGGAGTATGGAAAACATTGCAGAGCGATGAGGGATTCATGGATGGAGGTTCTGGATAGGATGATGGATGATTTGGAGTGATTAGCAAGCATACTAGTGGCGGATGAAAAAATATTGATGATGTTGGAGAATGCCCTAAAATCTCTGATGCTGCCATCCAGAAAGATCATAACATCGTCAACAAAGAGGAGATGGGTGAGGGTGCATTCATCGGTGTTCTGAAGGCCAATTAAGTCCCCATTTCTTTTAGCAGAGTCGATAAGCTGACTCAAGGCATCCATAATGATCAGGAAAAGGAGGGGGGATAATGGGCACCCCTGTCGCAGGCCGCGTTCTGAATGAAAGAACTGAGAGGCCGATCCATTAATCAGGACACTGAAGGTCGGGGTGGTGATGCAGGCCATAATCCATGAAATGAAATTTTGAGGGAAGCCAAGGTGAATAAGGATCATTTTGAGATATAGCCAACTAACTCGATCAAAAGCTTTGGCTAAGTCAATCTTGAGGATGATAGCCTTCATGTGTTTGGTCCAGATTGAGTGAAGAGCCTCCTGAGCAGCACCGACAACTTCATGGATCTGTCGATGTTCTAGGAAGGCAAATTGATGAGGATAGATATGACGAGAAAGTATAGGGCAGATACGATTAGCAATGATTTTTGAAATGATCTTGTATAGCACATTACAGAGGGAGATGGGGCAGTAGTCATCAAAGGAGGACGGAGAATCTGATTTGGGGATTAAGGCGATGAAGGTGGAGTTGATGGCATTGTACAGGGTACCCGTCGCGCGGCATTCCTCAATCACCCTCAGAAGATCATTGCTTATAAACTCGTAGAAAGCAATGTAGAATTCAATCGTCCATCCGTCAGGCCCCGGACTCTGGTCTTTCTTGAACCATTTGATAGTACTTTCAAGCTCTTTAGGGGTGACTGGGTCAAAAAGATGCTCTGCCTCATCCTCATTAACAAATCTAGGGAAATGACCCGCAATATTAATGATCTCAGCTATAGAAGCCGCCTGAGGCTATTTCTAAAGATTCTTGAAGTGGGAGGATCCCAACTGTGCGAGCTTTGGGAAAGTGTCAGCTACTTCCCCATCAGGTGTGGGGAGACTCCAAATGGTATTTTTTACCTTCCTGCCTTTTGCATAGCTGTGGAAGAACCTGGTGTTTTCATCCCCGGCTTTTAGCCAAGTGGCTCTGCTCCGTAGTCTGATGGTTTCCTCCTGATCCTTAAGGATTTTTTGTTTTTGAAATTCAAGCTCAACTAGGTGTGCTTTGTCTTCTGCCGAATTAAAGCCCAAACCTCTTTCATCAGTGAGTGAGAAGATATTAGCCTCAATATGTGCAAGGGCAATATTATCCTGTTTATTTTTCTCTCTGGCCCATTCGATTGATCTATGCTTTAGTTGAGATAAGTTCATGCAGAATCCTTTTGCCAGTGTGTCCGCCCGATCTATGGGATTCTGTGTCCAGTAGTCCTTGACCAACTTGATGTAGGAGGGATCCTGTAACCATCCATGGTTGAATTTGAAGGGGGCTTTTGGCTTCTTGCTTGGCCCTGATAGCTCCAGATAGATAGGATAGTGGTCCGAAATACCACCAGATCCCACCCATTGCTTATATAAATGGATCTGTCGAAACATTGAGCCCTTCATGATGAATCTATCCAATCTACGGGCCAGTGCCACCTCCCCGATGCGTCTGTTCCTCCAGGTGGGGAGAATTTTGATCATGGGGACATCTATTAGGTCATGACGCGCCAGAAGATCAGTCATGTACCCGGTGATTGGGTCGATCTGTGCAGATGAGCCCCAGGATTCACTATATCCCAGAGAAAAATTAAGGTCTCCTCCAATAACAGTGTTCTCAGCCGAAAGAATATGCAGGCTCAGGAGACGATTCCAAAATGATTCCCTCTGATGGCAAGGTCCATATATATTAATAACCCGGAGGTTAGTGCCCAGGTCTGCCGAAAAAAGATCAAGTCCCAGGAAGCCCGGACCCCCCCAAGTCCCAAGAGCCTTGATAGAGGCTGGGTTGTATCCAATAGCCAGACCCCCCGAACGTCCTGATGAGTCCAAAGCCGAGAAGAGCCAGCCCGAGGCAATGGAGGATAGGGCTGTCATGACAGAGTCCGCGGGACCTAGGGTTTCCTGGAGAAGGATGATGTCAATAGATAGGGAAGTAATCAACCTCTTGAGGGCTAGTTCCTTGGAGGCACTAGCTAAGCCTCTGCAATTGAAGGACAAGCACTTCATGGGGGAAGATTTCCAGGGGTATCCATAGCTCTAAGAACCCCGACGATAGTGGATTGTCGCCCAGAGGCAACCTCTGCACCCACTTTTCGGATGGCCTTTGTAAGATGTGATTTACGCCCCCGCGCAGATAATTGAACCAGGCTGGGGGAGGTGGTGCCAAGCCCAGCGATCTTAATATGGGAGCCATAGGGATGAGGGCGAGGGCGAAGATTGTATTTGTGGGAAGTGCCCCCGGATGAAGATGGAGATGTGTGGGGTGATGCAATCATGCGAGGGGATGGAATGGAGGGGGCAAGCACCGAGGAAGAGGGCATGGTGCAATGTGCCACTGATAGAGATGGAGAGAGATTAAAAAAACCAGATGTGCAATTTGACAGAGGAGGGAAGAGAGATATACCCGGAGCAAACATAGATGTGGAGGCCGCCCGAGCTCTGGTGTCGGAGGTTAAGAAGCACCTTGCGCCGATCCAGGAGGAAGAGCGGGAGAGCCGGAGGGGGCGCCAGAAGCCGAGGTGCAATGAGCAGTTGGTGATATAGGCCGCGAAGGAGTAGTGGATGTCGTCGGGCCCTCCTCTTGTTTTTTGTTAAGAGGGCACTCCTTAAACAGGTGTCCCACCATGTGGCAGCGGCGACATTTGAAGGGAACTCCTTCGTAATCGAGAATTTGTACCCGGGTGTATCTGCCCCAGTGTAGAGTGATCTTTTCCTTTAAACCATCACGAGTATCCAAGTGTACCAATATCCTGGGCAGAGTTCTGCTCCTCAACTCAACATAGGATCTATCGTGGTCTAGGTATGTACCCAGAGCATTTCCGATGCACATGAAAACTTCTTCATTCCAATACTGGAGAGGTAAACCGGGGAGCCAAACCCAGAGTGGCCCAGCCCCAATCTGCTCATGATCAGGATCAAAAAGGGGGCTCCATCTTTTTAGCAACATCGGCGCCATCTCTATGTGCCAATATCTGGCCAGGACCAAATCAGCATAATTCTCTTTGGCAAAATGGAGTGCGAACCATCCGCGAGGAAGAACCTGTACTTCTGGGAGTTCCTTGAGAACACCCCCCCAAATATCCTTTACCCAAAGGGTAAGCCTGGTCGCAGAGTAAGCACGCCCCCGAACATGCCCTACCAAAATAGTATTCACCATTTTTGTTGCTTCTCCAATGGCCGAAGTCTCGCCGAAACGAATAGAGATATCCCTGGAAGTAGCCTTGACACACCTGTTCTTTTTCTTGCCCGAGCGTGGCGCCGATGGGTGATCTGCAAGGGGGTCCAAAGAGGGCTCCAGGGGGGACGACCGCGCGGATGATACCCTAACCGCAAGGGTCTCAAATACACCAGAGCGGGAAGGACGAAATGAAGAGGGCCCAGCCCCCGACGAGATGGGAGGACCAAACGATGTCGCCGCGAGGAATGAGGAGGACGGAGGGTGCGGGTCGAAAGAAGGCGACGGGGGGATGACGGAGGAGAGGAAATGAAGGGTGCCCGGGGACAGCGGGGGGGGATCTAGACCCGGGGAATTCGATAGGAGGGAGCCTTCGGGAGGATGTGAGGGGGAGGGAGCCGGGATAGTAACAACTGGGGAGGGATGTGAGGGGGGACCCGATGATGAACCAGAAATCGGCGGAAGAAAGGACGGACGGTCGAATATGACCTGCGAATGGAGGGGGTCTTCATAATAATCGACTTCCTCGTCCGTTTCCATAACATCGCCGACAGTGACAGACGCCATGTTGATAGAGACAAGTGGACCTGGAATGTCGGGACAGATGCAAACGGAAGTAGATTCGTGGTTACCACAGGAGCGCAGAGGTCTCAGGTCTGGAGGGTTAGGGTTTCTGGTGCCCTAACCGAACCCTTCGCGGTTTACCGCAATGCGCACCAGTCGCTCCATCCAAACCATATTTGTGTGTTATTCCTATTTAGATTTTCATTTTTATTCAAATCATTGAGTGTTATAACTAAGTGTGTGCAGGTTGAAATCCAAGCGGATTTGACCTCAGGTTTAGATTAAATCTGGAGTGTTTACATGTTAATCTTGTTCTCCAAATGAATAACTTTGTTGTCTGAGAATGCATGCTTTGTATGATTTATTGCAAATATAGGGTCAGGATTTATTGTTGTGAGGTGTTTCTGGTTAATGCAAGACTATGTTGCCTTTGGCTTGCAATAATAATGCAAGTGGCGTAAGACATCTTGTTCATGATCACCATTTATGGTTTTCAAAGATTCATTGATAATATAAGGTTTTGTTTCAAGGAGATACGTTCACTCTAAACTATTTATAATTATTATTGTGTAACATAGTTTGAACTCTGTTTTTTTATAGATCTCGATGGATGCATGAATTGTGTATGTAGATACTGCATATAACTCTAAGAAGTTCCTGTGAATCAAAGCTTTATATGTGTTGATACAGGGGAATGGTTAAAGGGTTGTGCACAAACTTCAAATAAGATCTTTGTTTATATTTGTTGTAAATTCATATTTAATAGCAATAATTTGTGTCATACTTATCAATGTTGAGTGAAGCTTTCAATTTGAACTTCAAACATCATTTATTTTATGTTTCTTTCTTGTAAGAAAAGAAATCTATGTACTAGTATATGAATGATAATCTATGGATCTAACTTGTGTTTTAATAATTTGGAGTAGGGTGTGTTACAGACTATACACATTTAACATCATTCATTTTGTATCTCAATCACTTATGAGTGTTTAGTAGTGGTATGACCTTGGGGAAAAATTGTATTAGTCACCCCTGCCTTTTAAACTAGTGTGATAATGACACTACTTAGTTAATTAGGAGTTTCTTATTAAAACCTAGGTTTCCTTTCCCGTAGTGTTATCTTAGAACCCACTCTAAGATAACAGGGTACAAAAGGTCAATCGATCCAGAAGGATTTAAGACTAGGAACTTAGTGGCCCCTTAGTTAGGATTTCTTGGTTGATTTGAGTGAAAATTGGCATTGAAGGTATTTCGATCATTGTTGTCCTGGAGATGACTCTTTGACGGAAACTAAGGTGATGCAAGTTTTGATCTTTTCGATGTGAAACTTTATTAGGAAAATAGATAGATATTTAGCCTAACAAGTCTTTGTGGTTTCAATCCCCACATAAATGATTTAGTGACTCTAAGTCTACAACCCTAGATTGACAAGTAATTGTTGAGTAATTATTTTATCAATTATTCCATCCAACATTTTTGCATCATTGTCAGGGACGAAATTGAGGGATAAAACCTTCGTGATCAATTTTTTTCGACTTGATTCTACAAAATTTAAGACTCAAAGGAGAAGGGAAAGCAAGACCTTGCACAACCACCTTCGGTGTGTCGCGCTTGTCATGTTGGTTCACATGGTGTGGTTTAATATAAGAAAACAAAGTCCTGTTGAAGCTAACTGAGTTATAATCGTCAGGAGTCGATAGTCTAGTTTGCTTCTTTTACTTTTCCTCCAAATGGGTTTTCTTTTCCTAGCCCGATGTGATTTTTATTAGTAAATGCATTTTTGTTGAATCTAACTGCTTTATAATTGTGAGGGGCCAATGGTCTAGTTTCATTCTTTACCTTCATTTTTATGCAATTTTTTTTTTTTTTTAATATGTATGAATAGGGGAAAATGTCCCAAATCGAAAACTAGGGATAAAGGTAAATATGATATCCTTGAAATCCCTTTTTTTTAATGTTAGATCAGTTGCAGGTAAACTATCTAAGCAAAATCAGAAAAATGAGGCTATAAGCCTGGACTTGGATTCCGCAACTCTAGAGTGTCTCAACCTACAAGAGACAAGAAGACAACTCCCACTATTGGCTCATATGTTGTATCCACGCTAGCAGGGAGGAGAGATCCAATGATCTGGTGATCAAATTTTAGCTCAAAAATGAAAGTGTCGAGAAAGTTTTGAAACTGGCATCACGTCGAAGTATTTGTCATTCTGAATCCAATCTGATACCGTATGCTCAAGTTATCATGTTTTGATCGTTTGGCCCAAAGGCTAAAAAAATTAGCAGGTTTGTTGGGCAACCATACTGCTGACATTATCAGTTTGATTGGGAAGGTACAGACCAATGAGGATCTTCCAAGAGGAAGCCTTGTATTAGTCGAATTGTTCATTTTTATTGGGTCATGTTTGTTGTGGTGGACCAATTAGGGTGTGACAAGTGACCCAACCAGACGTTGCCACGTGTCACCCCATAGCTGGACAAAATTTATTAAGGGTTCGGATGGCCTGGGTAGGTCTCGAACCCCCAACCTACAATTCAACAATCTAACGCCTTACTAGTTCTCCTATAAGGTGGTTCTTACCCATATATGGCGTGGGCGCTAATTAAAGTTTACAATGGCGCAAGTTTTGGAAAAGGGGTCGGGTGTTTAGCCCCAGGCCTTGATCACCCAAATCAACACACGACCTTGAGCACAAAGGAGAGGGGCTCAGGACCTAGCTCGACCCTCGATCACAAGACCCTCACGTGACCATAGACAGAGCCACTAGAGCATAGATGGAGAGGGGAGTAAGGATTGGCCCGACCCCTGGTCATAGAGGCTCCACATAACCATAGGCAGAGTGAGGTATAGCGCCGACAGAGCAGGGCTTAGGATTGGCCTTGGCCCCCATCGTATGGAACTTGAATAGGACCGCGACGCAACCAAAGTGGAGTGCTCAACCGATGGGGAGCGAAATATGGGGACCAACCCCTGGTTCTATTTTGTCAATGTGACCACGGAAAACTGCAACGGGGATTCGGTGGTAAGGGCGGGCCCTTAGCTCGGCACCCGGCGCCATGGGCACCAACATGACCACCGGCCTGAAAATTAAGGGGTTAGGCTAGTGGGGGTGGGTGGTTAGCCCCACTACATGGCTCATGTGGCCATAGTTTTCGCACTTAAGAGTTATTGGGCATTTAAAGTGTCCAACAGATTGCACCTTCGATGGGAAAATTTGTTGCCTCTATAGCAGAAAATGAGGTGAAATTGTAGCGTTGTTAAACTGTCTATCCAATTTGTAGGATGGATAATAGAGGAGGAGTTGACAGAGCTTGTGAGAACCATAACTTGGTGAGTTTTTGGCCTTTTGGAGCTCAAGAAGAGTCCAGATAGAGGTTTTTGGACATTCTAGATCCAATGGTGACCTCTATTTGCTAATTGGAGCACATTTGAAGAGACTTTTTACAGTTTCAAGTCCATGAGTAGTTTGGATCAATCAGTGTTTTGGAATAGTTCGTGAAGGTGTTTAAGCATGGAGAAGGCCTTGTAGTGGTTTTCTTACATTCAAAAGTTTATTGTAGCAACTTTGACTTATAGGGTGCAACTCATTTTGTCTTTCCTCACTATGTCTTGTTGAGGAAAGCCTTCTTTTTGTACCCCAATGTGGAATTGAAGTACTTGTATGCTCATGTATGCTCATTTTCAGATGGAGTATCGGGTCTTTGTAGGAGACACCTCTTATCGCTGATGGTTTCATCATTGTCTGTAGGTCGTCATGTTGTTTATAGTGAGATTTCTTTGCAAGAGAACATTTCCTTGAAGGGGAAACTAGCCCCTTGTTTTATCAGCAAACTTTATGTACTCTTTTTCACTGAATATATAGAACAATCTAGCTATGTTGGCAGGCCCAGAGATGTAGCCCAGGAAGGGTGTACTCTATCACCAAATTCTTTGTTGTTTCTCTTCTTGAATGCGTGTATGAGTTAAATGATGAGATATTTCTTATGTTTTAAGTTTACATGAAAAACTAACTCATGGTCGTTGAAGAGACTTTTGAAAACCTGTTTTTGTCGTAAGACCCATTTTTCCTTGCAAAGCATCAAGAGAATGATCACTTTTTAGGAAGGAGAAATTCTCCTCCAATTTCAGATCAAACTGGTATTAGAGAAAGGTTTGCCCAAGTTGCAAGAATGGGCAAGAAGAGTCTCCAAGAGCTTGAGGAGATAAATTTTTCTCTTCAAATGGAGAACATTGAATTGAGAAGAATGCTAGAAATTTTTGAAGAGGAGAAGAGGCATACGCACCTTCAATTGCAACATATGCTTGAGGAACAAGTTGATGAATGTTCAACTCCAATGACAGCAAAGGAAACCTCCAAAGTGAAGCCAATATGTGGGCATTGTTCAAACATACGTTATGGACCTTATGAGGAAAATGATGCATGTGCATTTTGTAAGCATCTCATGGATTCTCATCATATGTCGGTTGGTAAGAGTGGATGGCTAGAGTCATCTACAAAGTCACCATCATCATCTGAAGTAGAAAATGTGGATGGAAAGTTCAAGGAGGTAATAATCATTTCAGGTTAAAACCCTATGTTTATGTTAATAATACTCTTTTGCAGCATTTGAACAACATACTAGAGGCATTGGTATGAAGCTGCTATCTAAAATGGGTTATGAGGGAGGAAGCATCGACATCAATGGCCAAGCGATTACTAATCTAATCATGGTACAAGAGAGACCAAAATATCAAGGATTGTGATATGGTCAAAGAGAGTTTGGAGAATGCTTTAAATGGTTTGAGGCAAATCAGTCATTAGAGAATGATATTTCACATAAGGATGGTGGTGACAATGTTCATTTGTCTTCTTAGAGGATGAATGCTTTAAGGGACCTTGCATGTCACCATCCACTCCACATTGTCAAAGTTGCATCCCAAGGGACCGGTATAAATCTCATGGGTGTTTTCTAAATGTTGGTAATTTTGACTATTTGTGGAACATGTATCCATGCACTTTTGTGATGCAATTGACCATTGTGTGGTTGTTTGTGAGAAAGGCATGGTGATGTTCAAAAGAATGAATTAGATTCTTGGCATCAACCATGATGAATTTCCTTCACATTTGAGGACTTCCTTGTCGGCAAGCAAGAGAGTATTTTTGTACACATTGCAAAATGCATAGGCATGGGAATGAACAATGTTGGAAATTACTTCAGATGATCGTAAAGTAAGCTAATTTTTTAGAATGTGGTTATCGACATGGTCACACTTCACATGAATGAAAATTTTAATATTTTTAATGAAAACCTTAATGGAAATGCTAGAAACTATATCAAGAGTGCATTTAATTTTAGCGACAAAGAAGCGGTAACCGTATACCTATTAATCGTGGATTAGTATCGTGGACTAGTGCATGTTAATCAACTATGCTCATATGCAACCGATGACTACGATTATTAAGGGACCTAAGTGGATTGGTCATGCCTTTCCCTATTTGAAAGATGATTTTTTTTCCTTTCTTAAAATATAATATTTTTGCAACTGGTATTAAAACCACATTTATTGCTTGGTCCCCAAACAAAAATGAGGTTTATATATTCCAGAGTAATATATATGCACACATCAACTTGGACTCCTCCTCATGGTGTGGTTGCTTTTGGGTCTCTGACTATGTAGAGTTTGAGGGTTATTCTGCTTCTATAATCTGTAGGTGTGCATGTAAGTATATTACTTAGGTTTCATGTGATTGGTGTAGAGGTCTTTGTAATATTTCCAACATTTAATTCCCAAGCTAACAAAAATATATTTTGAAGATTACTTTCAAAAACCACAAGCAACCATTTATATGCTACCATATTTCCAAATACATGGTATATTTACAATCAATGAAATCCAACATAGTCACAACAATGGTAACACAACCAAGTGTAAGTATTGTTCTAATGAATCTTGTGTTTCAACGACAAAGCACATACATATGATTTAAATTCTCTTCTTCAAAATAATCACTTTGTACCAATTTTTCTCCTCTTTCCATATCTAGTACATCTGCAAAGATTGACTAAAAGAAAGCGGCATTGTAATGCACACATATAAATCGAAGGCTTTTTTGAATTTTTGTATCAAGTTATACTGATTTTCTTCTCCTCTTTCTTCCTCCGGGGAATTTTCACATATTAACTACAAGAAGAAAACATTGAAATGCACATATCAAAACAAAACAAAATGAAATTTTGTGTAAAAAAATCACACTCAATTGCTATGGAATTGAATGCAGCTACTACTATAATGATGTTAAATCTCAATGTGATACATCAAAATAACATTAGTGATTGAAAATGATCTAATGCAACATTCAAATTCTTCCTTAAAAGTTAGCAGCACATCAATAGACCTTGACCAATTTTGAACTTGGAAGGATTCTAATCTCCTAATTGCCTTTGAGCACATTATTGGAACTCTTGGATCAATCATTCAGTGCGTTTGAGCACATTATAGGAACTCTTGGATCAATCATTCGATGCATGATTTTGTATGTGGAAACCAAATCCAATGTGTGGTGAGTAAACCAAAGCAATGGCAGAAGTCATTGGATGGAGTAATAGCCTAGGCTAAGAACCACAAGTAACAAGGCACTTATCTAACTTCTTTCCAACGGCAAGAGCATTTTGAAATACTAAAAATGAGACATACTATGGACTAGAGTGACTAAATGAAAGATAGAAGGAAATAAAACAGAATTAAGTTGAATGAGAAAATACACAAACACGATAGTAGAGTCCTACTGAAAGATTGCAACTTCGACAGCAACTAACTTTCCTATTTTAACTCATTAACCTACAACTAATCATCCTTAACAACCCTTATACATTAGTTGTCTATACTCTAAAATGGAATCCCTAAATAATAGCCTATTACATTTATGTATTGGAGAGTTATTCTCGAACATGATCAGGGCATCAAAGAATTTGCTTATTCCCTAAATAATAGCCTCTTACATTTATGTATTAGAGAGTTATTCTCCAACATGATCAGCGACTAGGGCATCAAAGAATTTGCTTATTGCATTACTACCAAGGAAGTTGAGATGAATTCTCTGAATGGTTCAAAACAACATGTTTGGAAATAATGTTTGCTGACTTATTCTAAAAAGTGTAAGCGTGTTTCGTAGATAAACGACATTCTCTTTAGTTTGATTATTGGTGAATGTTTTAGACTATCAATTTATAGTCCATGTCCAAAATTATATGACAGACAATGATTATGAGATTTGCTTCATGGTTTAAGGGGTAAATATATAAACATTTCTATTATAATTTTATCTAAATAATTTGTTTAACCAAGTTGGTTAATATCATTAAAAATGAGGTGAGCTAAGTTGGCTAATATCATTAAAAATGAGGTGAGCTAATGTTTGACATTGTTCAATACTAGAGTACAATGAAGCTAATTGTTGATATTGTTCAATACCATAATACAATGAAGAAAGCATAGTAAGCATTAACATTTAATATATTAATTTTACTATTTTTTATAAAACTGCGAAAACAAGTTACGATGTAGCACTTGCTAATGATGTTACTAATAATATTATTTTATATATTATATTAATGTTATTATTATTACTATTATTAAAAATATCAGTAATGATGCTTAGGCTAATAATATTATTTTATATATAATTGATGTTATTATAATACTATTATTAATATTAATAATAATAAATTTATAATAAAATATGATATAAATAAATAATATTAAAATAAATTTAGTATTTCAACCCTTTTTTTTATCGAGTCCAAATAGTCGTTTTTTCTTTAGATGTTACAAGTTCTGGACTCCCTAGTTAACTTTATGCTATGATCGTATAAATGACCACACTGGTAGTTCCAATGTATGCTATGATCGTATGATGAACCACACTGGCTAAGTTCGAACTGCGTCGACCTAAATCTATCAATGTGATTTCTTTCCGAATTATTTTAAAAAATAATAATATTTTTATTTTATTTTATAATATAGTGTTATTTATTAATATTAATAAATATATTATATGTATATTAATAATGTTAATATTAATATTAATGATATTAATATTATAATTAATATTACAAATTTTATTGATAATATTTATTATATTACAAACGAGATTAATATATCTCTGAGTGAATTTTGTGTTTTTATAAATAAACAAGGCCGCATAGCTTGGGTTTACCTGTAGCTTAGTTCAATTATTGAATTTTGAAATGTATGAACTAATTATTGTATTTGAACAAGTGTTACTTTGTAGATATTTTTGCTTATTTTAATTATCATTAAATTAGAGTAAGAAACAAATAAAACATACATGAATGAATTAATAAAGTGTTTTTAGTAGCCATAAAAGGCTGCTAATGATGTGAGACTTAGTACTTGAATGTTGAAACCAAAATTACTTGAACGTTGAAACCAAAATTCTTGAACCATACTTCCAAACAAAAAAATGTTTCTACCAAAAGTGATAAAAAAATATTGATATCGAAAATTGAAACCAAAATTCTAGAGCCATACTTCCAAACCAAAAAATGTTTCTACCAAAAGTAGTAAAAAAAAATATTGGTATCTTGCATTGGAAATCTGCGAACTAAAACTGCTAACATATACATATATATATAACTTCTCACGGAATTCTATTTTTACACAATATTACATTTGTTGGAATACATATGAATATGCTCAAGATAAACATCACACACACACACACATATATATATATATAAGAACAAAAAATATATGTTCTACACAAGTACAAACATTCAAGTAGAGATTTTTATCAAACACAATAAACGAACTAATAAATTAAGAAAATATTGACATTGTAATATTTTACATAATAAAGACACGATTACCTTATTAATTTTAAGTGATATAATTTTTAACAAAATTATGATATATATTTTTTTAGTAATTTTTTTTGAATGCATAATAATTTAAAGGTATTTCAATTAATTTTTATTTGATTTTAGGGAAAATTCACTAGTGACAATTTGACCATGACTTACATAACTAGATTCCAATGTATTGTAAAAAAATATAAAAGAATTACATTTGCATTAATTATCTCATGACATTTCAAAATGAATAAAGTATTTGGCAAAACTGATATTAAAAATGTCATTTAAACAATATAAAATTATAATTTAACTAACCATTATATCAAAGACTTTGAAAATAAATATGATTGAAATCTTTCTCGATGAAAAATGAGTATTTCAAGGTGTATTTCAAAACCAATAGATTAAAAGTTATGTAATCTAAACACTGTAAAATAATAATTTAGCTAACTATTACATTTTTTAATAATTTCTATATTTCTCAAAATGAAATGTATTATTTATTATTTCATAGTTTATTTTTTATATGATGTAATTTGTTATTTTATATGATGTAATATGTTAGTTGATGGTATATATGACAATTTTATAAGTGTATCATTCTAGAAATTGAAATTTAATATAAATTTTAAAATGTAAAACAATTAAATAAAATAAAGATTCAAATATACAAAATAATTAAATACAATAAAAACTAAAAATATAGGTCTCATTAAAATTTTCAGTTTAAAAAATAATTTCCAAAATATTTAACATGAATTTGGGGAGACACTTAAGCCCATTGCACCTTCTTACTTTTACTTTTAATTGGAAACCTTTGCTTGAAAATAGATAAAATTCACCAAATCC
>APFE030044602.1:127293-154616 GCA_000404065.3 Pinus taeda | reverse complement strand
ATTTTGACTTTAATATTTCAATCTCAATTTCCTTTTGATTAAATATTATTAAATAGATATCACTCTTCTTATATATTATTTTTTTACTTTTGTTTAATTCTTTTATTAATTTTTTATTTTTATTTCCTTATTTATTCAATTTCTTTAATATGTTGTGGGTTTAATGCCTTTTTCTTTTATTTTAGTAAATCGTTTATGTTTTTGTGCATATAATTAAATTCTTAACACTTTATTGACAGTAGCTTAGTTTGTTTTCCTTGTTACTAGAAAGGCAAAAGTGGATTAAATCGATCTTGTTTTTATTAATTTAATGTTTTCTTGCATGTATTTTTGATATATTTTTTTACCAATATGAAACATAAAAAATAAAATAAATTCAAAAATAAAGAACCTTAGTTTTGTTCTTGGCTAAAGGATGAATTCAGAAGCGAAATTTCCCTAACAAACTAAAAGACCAAGAAAACCAAGATCATGAACCCATCACTTGTTCCTACATTAGGGTTGTACTCTATATAGGGATTAGTTATGGGAAAGGAGTGTGGAGCATGTAGGTTAAAAATTAGAGAAATATGATTATATATATAAGACATCATTGCACATTCATACATAGTAACTAGTGAGATTTGTTTTGTTTTGTATCATACTACATACACCTCATCATAGTTAGTTTTTGGAAAAAATTACCACCTACATTCCCACAACTATAAAATAAATCTCAAGGTGTAGAAACAATAATTTGAAAATTCAAAAAGTATAACAATAACTAGTGTCATTATTTATGTTGTAAATGAGGGTAGTTTACTCAATTATACCATAACTAAAATGACCATGGGAATGGTGCAACAATATCAGTGCTAGCATTGAAATAAAATTATGTAGTACATTAAACTATTGAATTGATTTCAAGATAGTTGAACATTGGATAGGAGTTTGTGGTTTAACAACAAGGGGATCAAATCACCTTGCAAGAATTGATGACGCACACACACACACATATATATTGATAAAAGTAGATATTAAAAGTCAAGTAAAGGGAAGTTTAAAAATAAAACCGTCATTAAAAAACTCCCTTATAGGTAGGGAGACCCATCAAATTTAACCCCTGCCCCAAACCATGAGGCTTTGATCCATGCCACCCACAAGTTGAGCTAGTTTACAAACATAGTGACTATGGTGATAACCATCTACAAGATTCACAACTTCAGAACCTGTAAACGTTCTTCTTCAACACTTTGACTATGTTCTACAAGTTCTAGACTCACTGGAGCCTCAAGACTTCCATTGACATAGAAGACGTTATAGAAAGAAGACCAAGTCGATCAAGGTTGCAATAGAACTTAAATATCTATGCTTCGGTGTTGATTTCTCTTGGGACCGTATCTCTGACCTTCAATAAAGATCTTTAATTTGGAAATGGGAATTTACAATCTGGATTTCCTCTGCAAACATAAATTGCTCAATTTAATTCCTATTGACATTTATCTAACAATGCCTACCCTATCACTTCCATTAGCCCCAACTCGGCAAAAAATGTCACCATTCGAAGAAAGGGGAGAGGTCGTCATTGATCATTGCCTAGGGAAAATACATAGACTTTGTGAAGAAGGTTGAATTACATGATAAGGAAAATCCATAGACTTTGTGAATCCTCATCTCAGAGAAACTTGAACATTCTCTCTCTCAATTTCAGAGGGTTGGGGAACGCCCATAAAAAAGCTTCCCTCAAATTATTGATTCAAAATATAAACCCTACTAGCATCCTCATACGAGAATCCATGGCAATTAGTAATAGAGCTTTATCATATTTCCTGAATATTTGTCTTAATTGGATTGTTGTTACTATGGACGCCTCCGATCTCTTTAGAGGCATGGTTGCTCTCTGGAACTCTGCTCTATTTAAATTCATTAACTTTCATTTCTTTGCAAGCATTCTCTTAATAGGCTTCGCACAAAGCACAAAATTCATAGAATCAACTTCCACGCCCCTTATTGTGGTTGAAAGGCATTCTGGAAACAATCAGATGCTTGTGGATTCTTGAAGATTGATTTAGTGATCCTAGCTAGAGATTTGAACCTCACCATTTCAAAGGATGAGTGTTGGGGAAACAAATGCAAGACCGAACCATTCGAATCTTACTTTCTTCGGCTCAATCCAAACAACTTGGTTGATATTGCACCCGACCCCCTCTCCCCAACTTGAAAAAACACTCGCCTGGGATCAAAGAAAATTGCCAATGGACTCGATCGCTTCAAGATCCATGAAAACCTCTTTGCAAAATTTGGCCTTATGAGATCTTGGATATCCCTGACCCTCTAGTTTGACCATTCACCTGGCAAACTACAATGTTCAATTGACCACATATGGCAGGGTCTACAATTCAAATTCAATCACAATTGGATAAAGGATAATGATTTTCAAAGGTTTGTTCAAGAAACCTAGTCTGTAGAACATAATCTCCCTGAATTATCTTCCATGGAAGCATTAGACCTGAAGCTCGAGGTTCTGAAAAAGTTGATGAGACACTAGATACAATTAAAAAGGAGGAAATTAAGACAGGAATTTTCTGAAAACGAAGCAGAGACGAAATGTCTTGCTAACCCATGCAACCCGAATTTCCTCTCATCGGAAAAACATTAACTAAAAAATGCTTTAGAGATTCAGAAAAGAGAATTTTTGCAAGTACATGAGGATGAATGACGCCTCAAGAGTCATCCTACCTTGATAGAGTCGGGGGACAAAAACACAAAAAATGCATCTTTTTGCTTCACAGTGTCGACGTTGGAATACCATCTGGGAAATCACAAATCTTACAGGCTAGAAGTTTTGCAAAATGGAAGATTTACACAACGAGGCGGTGTGATTTTTCAATGGCTTTTTCAATGCTCGATCAGAGGTGGATTTTTAGAATCAGATGGCATGCATCCAATGTTTCCCCAACTTTTTCTCATACAAAGATGGTGCTCTCGTGGGTAGGCCTATCACCTTACAAGAGGTCTCAAATGTTCTTAAATCATTTATCAAATATAAATTTCCAAGACTAGATGGTTGGATTGTGGAGCTTTTCACACATTTATTTGAGCTCATGGGTCCTGAATTGTTGGACATGGTTGAGGAGTCTCATACATTTTAAAGTATATATGGGGCCATAAACACTACTTTCATAGGTGTTGATTCCAAAGTACACCAAGCCTAAAAAAAAAAATTGAGATTTCAAACCCATATCACTATGCAATATCACATACAAGTTAATTTCTAATATCATTGCCAACAAGTTCAAGGTTTAGTTTTCAGAACACATATTGTTGAAAAATTTGGTGTCCTTCCAAATAGGAAAATTTAGGATGTCGTCATAGTTGCACAAGAATGCCTTCATAGTATAAAAACAAAGAACAAGGAGGATATCATTCCTAAATTAGACCTCAATAGGAACTGTGATAGCGTGGACTAAGACTTCCTAGGGTTAACTCTCAACAAAATAGGCCTCTCTGCAAAGGTGGTTGAATGGATCATGTCATATGTTACTTCAGTATGTTATGCAATTATTATAAATGACATCCCTTCAAAAAAAAATTGGGCTTATAGGGGACTACACCAGGGATATTCACTCTCACCCCTTTTATTTTTATTGGTCATCGACAGTTTGAGTCACCTCATTAAGAGCACAGGGACTTCATTGAATGAACCTCTGACATATCATGTGCATTCATGGCATACTAAATAATACCCTTAATATGACTACATTTTGGAAAACTTAAAATCAAATTATTTAATCCCCTACCAATATGAACCCAATACACCTTCCTGATTTAAAAAACCCCTACTTTCACTAGGTATTGTTGGTATCCATTTTTCATTAACATTTTGTATGCCCCTTTATATTTTTCATTAACTTTGAGCTCCATTTTTTATACCTTCCAATATAAAAACCCTTTACCCCCTATTATATGCTCAATATAGTATGTCATTTTTTCCTCAATATATATCCCCCAATATGATCGAACATGGTCTGTGTTATGAAACCACCTCACAAATTGCTATGAAACCAGCTCACAAAAAGATAGAAAGATAGGTCAACGACTTCAAAATCAGCCTCTTTGAGGGGGCAACCTCCTTTACATGACATAAATGAACAATTCTTGGATGATACAAATGGCAAGATCTCCTTTCTATATATAGGAGTCTAAGGGGTCCCAATAAAATCAGAGCATACATAACAATAATATTGTAGGGGCACAACAATAACAATAGTGGGCTTCTATGGGGCATAATAATACAATAAAGGGGTTGCACTAATAACAATAAGGGGTTAAAATAGTAGTATAGGGACCTAACATGCCCCTCTCCTTCAAAAAGTTTTTTCCTCAACGCTTGAGTAGTTCTAGATGCTTCTATATAAAATTCTCATCCTCCCATGTGGAATCTTCAGCAAGTAAGTTCTTCCACTTGATGAGATACTCTCAAATTGATCGATTTCATAGCTGTTGATTTCTTGTTTTTGTGACTGATTTCGATTCCAATATGATTTTTCCTTCCTCGTCAAGTTCTGGAAATATTGTTTGAACTGGGATCTTCTCACCTATAACCTTCTTTAAGAATGAAACATGGAAAACTAGGTGCACTCCAGAAGATGCGGGAAGATCCAATTTGTGTGCCATAGTACTAATCTTTTGCAGCACCTTGTAAGGACCGTTGTACTTTGGTGATAATTTATTATCCTTCTTCACTTGCTTGAGGAACATTTGTTTGTATGGTTGTATTTGTAAAAATGCCCAGTTGCCTATATCAAAACTTCGTTCGTTGCGATGTTGGTCCGCCTATTGTTTCATTCGATTTTGCGTGAAAGTGAGGTTATCCTTTTTCTTCTTGATATGTCCTTCTATCTTGAGAGTTTGAGGACTGATAATTCCTGACAATGCATTACAATATATGGTCAAATTCATTTCTTCTTTCTCTGGGGTTGGTTCCTGGTGTATATAATCTTCTTTTGAAGTTTTTTTATCATTTTCTTCCTCCTCTTCACAATCAATGTAAAATATTTTTTTCTCAGCACACTTATGACCTTTAGTATATTTTCTACCACAACTAGAACAAAGGTCTTTTTCTCCTTTTTTCTTCCAATTGTTGTGGTGTCAACCTTGTAGGTGGTGAAAGGCTAGGAGAAACAACACTTCCAGCTTTATAGTTGTGAGTGGTAGGCTTCCTTGTTGCCATAATTTTGCTTTCCTTTTTTCTTGCCAACCTGAATGCCTTCTCCAATGAATTAGGTTCCCAAAGGTGAACCTCATGTTGGATGTTATCCTTTAAAGTCCCTATGAACACATCAATCCTATGCTCCTCTGGAATATCGTTTACCCTTATATTCAATTTTTGGAAGTCTTCAATGTGCTCCATCATTGAACCCTTTTGTTTGAGATTTATCAATTGGCTAAAAAAGGTGTTGCTTTTTTTATCCTCATAATGTGCTATCATTTCTTCTGTAAAAATTGCCCAAGTGACAAATTATTTACAAGAGCAAAGCCATCAATACCATACAAACTGATTTGGTTCCAAATATAAAGTTGCAATGTGTACCTTTTGTCTGTTTTGCACATTATGGAGATCGAAATATTATTCCATCTATAGTATCCATGTTACAGGATCCTTGCCATCAAACATCCTCATATCAATCTTTGGAACATGGTGGGTCTTCAATCCAACATTAGAGTCTATGAAATCATTATTAGCATTTCTTTTGTTCTCATCATGAGTTTCCTTTACTACCCTTTTGCCATTAGTAAGATTTTCTTGTAGCAAATTTGTAAAATTTGTCTTCAAATATTCCAAGTTTCCTTTAAGTTTTTATTTTATACCATCCATCTTAGCTTCCACGCTCTTTGAATTCCTTCAAACTAATTTTCCAACCAAACTTATGCAACACTTCAAAAAAACTACACACCTTTTTTCACTTTATAGGAGCTCGATATTGAATTTTTTGTATCTCTGTAATTTTGGATCTCCAAGGTCTAAAATTGTGTCTTGTGATAGCACTCTGAGTCCTCTTTCCAACCCCGCAAGTCTGATCAAGATTGGATTCTCCAAGGAAGATTTATGCCAAATCTCCCACGATGACCTGATTATAGACTAGTTCGGTAGAGCGAACTTGTACAACTGTTTCGACCTTAGGACCTAACACCGATACACAGAAAACTACAAGCCGTCCTCTTGCTACAACTTTTTACGAAATTTCAATCTAATGCTCAGAGAGAAAGTTATAATTATTTTCCCTAGGTCACTTGTTTGGGATGTAATTCAGGAGCCTGCAAAAACCCTAAATGTCTTGGCCATATCTCTGAATGTATAGTGAAACAAGATCTAAAGTTCGGGCTGAGCTTCATCCCAATTTCAGATCAAATGAGTTTTAATTTCAGATCCTGAACCTTCGTAGAAAAAACATTATAGCGAAAATTCCATGATGGCCTGTTTGTGATGGAATTTTGGAGCTTGCAAAAACCCTAAATTCCTCAGATCATATCTTCGAAACTATAGCGAGACAAGATCTAAAATTCGGACCCAAGGTTCAGACGATTTTGGCTCAAATGGGTTATTTTTTAGCTTCTGAAACTTCATGGGAAAAAATTTATATCGAAAATTCCACGATGGCCTGTTTGGAGCAACGAAACCCTAGAATCCAAACCTTTGATACCAAATGTTATGAAACCAGCTCACAAATAGATAGAAAAGATAGATCAATGACTTCAAAATCAGCCTCTTCGGGGGGGAAACCTCCTTTACATTACACAAATTAAAAATTCTTGGATGATACAAATGACAAGACCTCCTTTCTATATATAGGAGTGTAAGGGGTCCCAATACAATCAAAACCTACATACAATAATATTGTAGGGGCACAACAATAACAATAGTGGGCTTTTATGGGGCACAATAATAACAACATGGGGACCATATGGGCACAATAATACAATAAGGGGGTTGCAATAATAACAATAAGGTATTACACTAGTAGTATAGGGACCTAATAGTATGGTATTTTTCCCCCCAGTGAAGCCCTCGTGATTAAGAGGGCTCGGGTAGAAGGAGTATTTTCTGGTTTGTTGATAACTCGAAATTGTTTTGTCTCTCATCTACTAATTGCAGAATCTAGATGGTGTTATTCTCATGGGAAAAGCCTCAATAAATTAATGGAAAAATATCTCTTTTGTTATCCAACAATTTGGTGAAGCATCCAAGCTTTTCAAGAATATAGAAAAATCTTTGATCATATACCACTCAAAATATCACTACCAAATTGTGGATATTGCTAGAATTTTTGGAATCAACATCGCCTCACTGGACCAGGGCTTCAAATACCTCAACTTCTTCTCAAAGTAGAATAAGTATCTCATATAGGATTGATTATGGATGGTCTAAAAATTTGAGCTCAAGCTATCCACTTGGTCTCATTGATAGTTGTCGAGCTGAGGACGTCTCATTCTTGCCCAGGCAGTATTGTAGAATGTCTTGATATATTAGCTCCACCTATACTCGTTGCCACATTTTATCATTAAAAATACCAATGCGATCTTCTCCAATTTTCTATGGTCGGGATCCAAGGGTATCAACAAACTCCAACTAGCTAGACTAGAGCATTTGGCCCAACAGAAGGACTGGGGAGCAGGGTTGGAATTTCAAAATATACCCACCCATCAAATTTGATGGTTATCACACCTCCCCAACAAGTTGTCACAATTTCAACAAAGAACCTTAACAGTTTTGTAAACTTTCAAGTTGTATTTGACGGGCAAATCAACAAGTGACAGGGAATTTTTTCATCAAATTCCATCCCTGCAGGGGAGGATGGCGATTAAAACACCTCAAATATTTCAAATGGTCTTTATTAACAAAGTCTTTATGGCAGGTTTTTCTTGGGTGTGGTCTATGGAAACAAATATTCATGGCTAAATACTTCAAGACCATGGATTAACCTACATGGATCCGAGTTGGTGGTCCTTCCCCTTGTAATGCCTCCATAATTTGGTTAAGTCTCATGAAAATGAAGAGATGCTTTCTTGGTACTCTGAAATGGGAGATCAATGACAAGACACATGTTGAGGTGGGCTTAGTTTTGATTTGTGGACTCTTAGGTGACAATTCTCTACCTGTTGATCTTATCCAACATCTTCACGGTTTTGGAATCAAAATCCTCTTTTAGATTCACTCAGCATCCACCTACAATTCACACAACCCACTCTAGATACGGGCCCCTACACTGGGATTGGAGGGAAATTTGGCTCCCATTTGTTAGGACTACGTATTCAAGCTACATATGGCCAATGTCCAGATCAGACCATATCCCGGCTCACTCTGGTGGGGTGGTAAATTTGTCCAATCCAAGATTATGATCAATGAAATATATTATTACATATCCATCACCCCTCTCTCTTCTGCACCCTCTTATCTATATCGGTCCCTTTGGAAATGGAACATTCCTTTGAAAACCAAGATTTTTGATAGGCTTGTCTTAAAACAAAAATTATCATGGGAAAATATCTGCAAAAGAGGTTTGCATGGTCTTGGACAATGTTGTCTGTGCAATAATTCTAGTGAAAACACATTCCACCTTGTCGTCTCTTGTCTAGTCTCTCGCATCATCTAGAACACAGTCACTCACATATTTTCCATTTCCTCCATTTGCCTTCTCCCTTCACTCAAACCTGGCTTTCTTGACTGTCCGTCCAAACATCATACTTTCAGAAGCCTTCCTCTTTTCACCTTTCGGTCCATCTAGTGAGCTCACAACTCGATCATCTTTGAGGATCGAATTTTCGACATTGAAAATATTTGCCACAAAAATTTGTATCCTTCATGGAATTTGGCCACTCACCCTTCAAATCTCGCTATAGAGCTCATGTCCCCTCCCCTATCTGTTTCAACCATCCTTCAGGTTCATTTCATTGTGTGACAATTTCAAGAGACTGTAGATGTAGGGCACACGTTACTCTTCAGGCGGACATTAATTTACATTGGCATTGGTACAAACATATGGGCTGAGATCACTACCTTGTGGGGGATGCTGCTTTGTGCTAAGAGAATTGGACTCGAAGTTTTGCATGTATATGGTGATTCAGAGGATACCATCGACTGGACCAATGACTCCAATTTCGCCCCTCGACAACTCTGCAACTAGATGCGTAGAGTAAAAGACTTTCCAAAGGGATTTAAAACCATACAATTTTCCCACATTCTCAGGTCACAAAACATTATGGCAGACAACTTATCCAAATTGGGACTCCATTTCTCAATGTGTTTCATGCATTTTCAAGTTTAGATCCAGGATGAGGTGCACAACTCCAACACTTTTCCCTTGTTTTGAGTTCTGCTGACATAGTGCCTAACAATTAGGAACATATACAAACAGTTGCGGACTTTTCCTAGTCATTATTTGTCAGTAGCTAACTTTGCATTTTTTCTGTCTCATTTTTTCTCATATAGTGAACATTATAAACAATAGTCAGTTCTTTATGCTTCTCTAGGAGCATGTAGATGGAGATTTTTACAGATCACTTTTTGTCAGCATACTTTCTTCTATTTTGGATATTGCCTTTTCTTTATGGTTGTATACAAACTATGTAATCAATTTTTCATCTCTTTTAATGGAATCTGATTTTTTTGTTTGTTTTCTATTTATTTTAAAATAGGAATTTTACAGTTTTAATTTAATTATCAACAATTATTAGATAGATGGATAGTGAATATTTAAAAAGATTTATCTCTCTCTACTTTTGGTAGATCTGGAGTTAAGATGGATCTAGATTGGTTTAATTATTAATATTGTTTTTTTCTAATTTTATTTTATTTCAATTTTAATTTTTATGTAATTTGATCTAGTCAATTTTTTAATAGAGCACAAAAATATTTTTAATTGATGGGTGTGTTTATTAATAATTATTAGGTGACATGAAAAAACTGGAGAGAGAATGGAGGTCTTAAGGGTTTATGGTGCTCGAAGAAGATTGCTTTGTGCCACTGCCATCTACAAGACCACTTTAGGCAGATCCATCCAGCCTTGGTGCAGGTTGAGCAGCTTGCAAAGAGAACCTTCATGTGAGGTTGCAACAATCGATGTTATTGTTTGGAGCGATGCAGCCAGATCATCCAACGACAGTGTCAGATCAGTTTAGTTGTTTCAATATATGCTCAAAGAATTTACCTTGATGCATATTTGAACGTTTTCTCGTTATATATGGTAGAGATCCCCTCTGAAATATTGGATCTATCGCCTTCTTTTCTCTTATGCAGGCTCTGTTGAAACCATAGAAACAAAGAATGAACAGAGTCCCTACATTGTCTTACTTATGGATCTCAAAGGGGATGAGCGAAGGGATATTTTGCAATTCCCATGTGAGAGTTTTCAAGCAGATCCAGAATAGGGGATTCATTTTCAGTTATTCGTAAAAACCCCTGATGGGAGATCGCTCCGCATCAAGGTTAGGGCTATAACATTCGTGCTTGATCTAAAGCAGAATATCCAAAATAGACTGGGAATACTAGTGAAGCTTCAAAATATGATTCACGCTGGCATATCTATGTAAGATGAATTTATGTTGTAGGACTATGGCCTCGATCAAAACTCCTATATAATCATTTATTTGAGGTTGAGGGGTGGTTTTCCTAGACCCAACAACTCTAAGGGATCAACTTCATTTAGGGATGCAGTGAAGAGTCAGGATGAGTCACAAAACAAATATGATCCAAACATCAATATTCCTAGACCTTACATAGTGAATCAAATAGATAAGGTTCCTACCATGGTAGTTAATGTTCCAGAAGTTACATAATGGTTCTCCAACCTCCAATATCAAACAACCATTCGTAGATTTAACAATTCCTAGCAAAATGTGGAGGATCTATATCATTGTGTATATTCAAATTGGTCCTAAAACTATGAAATCTATTTGTTCTCTGGGGAATTTTTTGTTATACAATTTATTATGTTGAACACTATGCATTCTGCCCTAAATGAGGGCCCATGGTTTTGGAGAAGTGCAGGACTATTTATAACCCCATGGTTTCCAGGGTTCGATGCAAATACCATGGGGGTATCCAAAATGTCGATTTGGATATGATTACACAACCTTCCTCTTTCATTCTGGCACCATCAAGTTCTAGAAGGAATCAGAAACACTTTGGGTAAGTTTGTAAAAATGGATTTGGATAGAGCTTCAAAGGGAATTTTTAATTTTGCTAGGATTTGTATAGAAGTAGACCTGAGCAAGGGTTTACCTTATCGTATTTACCTGAATCATAGCAATCTTTAGTGGACGTAACATTTAGATTAAAAAAATATGACATTTCAATGTCGTATTTGTCTCCAAATTGGCCATCTACAAAACGCGTTCCCACATGCAAAGAAGGATGCAAAAAGGAAAAAAATAAAATCCTAAAAGCCTAAGGGTTGGTAGTTTCAGGAGAAACTTTCCTTGAACAAAGAGGATGATGGAAAAATGGAGAATCCTTTGGATACCCAAAAAACACAAGGATCGTCGGTGAACGAAGGGGTTAAGCGGCAAGAAACACTATTACAGAGTGTGCAAGTGACAACAATAATAATAACCACAACTCCAGTACAACAGATGGAAATGCCTCCCACTAAGATGAGAGGCATAAACAGAACCCATGCATCTGATAGGTCAGACTCAGTAAAAGAGTATCATAAAATCAAATGGTAATTTCAGAAGAGAACCAACTCGCAATTGTAACTACCACTCCCAATTAAGGAGTCTAGTGAAAAGTAGAGAAAAAAAGAAAGGTAGAATAGGGTGGTTAAGTGTTTTTACTCTTAACCCCAATTTTATTTTATTTTCAGACCTTTGGTTATTGGAGGATTTTTTTGGAGCTTTATGCTCATTTATTTGTAGGCCTTCAAGAACACATGATCGAATGCTCTCGAGCATATGAAAAATCTAATTTTGTCCCTAATTATAAGGTTGTATAAAATTACATTTTTTCTTCAAAAAAAAAAATTATTAGGTGAAAGGTAGAGATTTAACCTCCATTAAATATACTAGAATATAAAGAATTATTTATATAATAAAATAATGAAGGTAAACAAACAAAATTGCTATTAGCTAATTCCAAGTTTTTCCCCAATTTAGCTAGTTCCAAGTTGTGTGGTTTGACCACATCATTTACTTTTTTGACTTGAATTTGATATAGCCCTAAATTTTAATTCAATAATATGTGTGTGTGTGAGCGTTTATTTTAGAATGGAGGTTTTAGAATTTTAATTTAATTATCAATAATTATTAAGTAGATAGTAGAGATTTAACTTCCACAAAATATTCTTGAATGAATCAAAGGTTAATATTTATTTTAAAAGTAGTTATGTCATTTATTCCTTTCTAGTTAAATTATGTTGTAGCAGCTACAACCACCCTCCAAAATTTTGCCTTAGCTTCGTTTTGGAGGCTCCCTACCAACCTTCACAGCAACATGTCTTACTTCGTTGAGTACACAAGCTCCAGTGATTTTCTTGCATAAAGACAGCTTGTCAATCAAAGCTTGATGCATTCCCAATTTGCGCAAATCTGGAGGGAAACCAACCTTCCCTCCAGAAATTGCGCAATCCTGACTGGCAGCCTGCTGGGCCCCAGAATTGCACAATTCTGCTGAGCAATCTTCACCCAGAAAATTGTACAATCCTTCCCAGCTGGGCTACTCAACCCAGAATTTGTACAAATCTGGGTAGCAGTCAGCTGCTCTGCCTAGAAATTGTGTAAATCTTCTGAGCAGCCAGCCCAACTCCCAGCCATAAATGTGCATTTTCCCCCAACAGTTGAGCAACCTCTTGCATGTGCAGCTAAGTTGATTGGTTCCCTCCGGGACTGAGTAGAACAGACTTGCATGCATGGACTACGTCTCCCAAGGCAGCATGCAAAGGCATCCCTTGTCTCAGGGATCTATTTTAGGCAGTTGGAGATTACATACAAGGATGATTTCAGAAACCTCCCACCAAGTGTCGTTTTCCCTAGATTTGTGGCATGCGCGTCACAACATTGATTTTATCAAAACTCATCAATCGGACGTTGCAGAGTTCATTCCTCACATCAACATTGTAGCTCTGACATCCCACGTCGCATCTAGGCGCTCAGCTGTTTTGGGGTAAGCTCGCTTTCCAGGTCTTGTGTTGCATTTTTGGTGCCTTTTGTGTTTCGCTTCTTATGAACATTGTCTACTTGATTTCATTGAGTGCTTTCTGTTGTTTTGATACATAGTAGCACTGTTTTAGTTTTCTTTAACATCTCATTTTTGTCGCATGCATGAAACTATTTTTCGCGAACGGTCCCTGATTTGACGACTAGCCTCACCCACATGCATGTTGTTCCATTTTCTAAATTTGTCATTCGCCGTTTGCATGCATGATCATTCACTTATGCTTACACTTAGTATTGCCATGCATTCGCATTCACATTCATGTTTAGGTCCCCGTCGACAAGTTTGGGTAGCCTTGGCCCAGACACTGCCTCACTAAGACAGCATTGCGCGATTCTGAGAGGGAAGGCTTTGTCTTCCTCTTAGGAAATGCACATTTTTTCCCAATGACTATTGTTATAGCACCATTTTTCACCCTTGGTATTTTTGATGCTTGGTTTATGGCCTAGGGAAACCCCTCCTTCCAACCCTTGGTATTTTTGATGCTTGGTTTATGGCCTAGGGAAACCCCTCCTTCCAGACTTGGTCCAAATATTTTAAAAACAGTGTTTTATTCCCTGTATGCTACTTTGCCCTGAGATAAAAGTGTGTACACGAGGGTTAGTCAATACCCAAGTAGTGTATATGTGTTAAAACACTTTAAAAAGTTAAATTTCCTTAATTATGGTCAGAGTTCACAGTTTTTACCTGTTGATTACCTCCTATTACCCATGGCCCAACTGTTTCCCAACTAAAAAACTAATTGGGAGAAGTATAAATAGACTTATATGGAAATGCCTTAAGGAGGAGAAGAGATAGAGTTATTATACTGAGATTATCCCTAACTAAGTCTGATGTATCCTTGTGCCTCATGCACTTCCCCAAGCTTTAGGAAACCCTTGTTTCCTTGATTATAGATATTCTCCCTCTTGCTTGAGATATCATGGTGCTGGTTATGGAAGAAGATTGTTGAAGACTGGGATAGGATGAATCCGGAGGACGGTTCCGCTTGGAGCCGGAAGAAGAAGACTCAAGTGAATTCTCTCCATGTTATTTATAGCTTACTGCAATAAAAGAAATGTTGTCTTGTTTCCAAAAATAATTTTTTTTATGCATCAAATCGCGTTGTAATTCATGTATGAATATTATTTTGATGTATAACTAATCATTAGTTTATATGATATAAAGTTAAATTTCGTGAATATGTTTTACCTCTATACTGCTATGTATGTTCGAATTGAATGATTTTTAGGTCTGAAGAACATCGGGAGTTGCAGAGGGTCTGAACCCTACGAGACCTACTTGAACGAAGGAAATCTAGGTACAGTCGCTCTTGCATAGTTTTTTTATATAAGCATTTTACCTGAGTTGTATGAGTGTTTCTTGTTGTAGTCTACTTCTGCTCTGTTGGGGTTCTAACCCAAAGCCCTAGGGTACTTATTCCCATAATAGAATTGGCAACTCTGCTGGGGACAAGGATCTTGTTATTCCTAGTTTGGGTTGTTCAGTGTCAATCAGGGCTCAGTCTTTGGTTTGCTTGTTGTTACAATTTTTTTGGTCTACTAGAGTCTCAGACCTTAAGTCTAATCTTTTTTATCTCGATTTGTTTTTTATTTTTCTTGAAAATCTTTGTATACGCATTTTACTCTGTTTACGGTAGCGTACACACGCTTATTTCTGTGAAGTGAACCTGCATATACGCGAGTTTCCTTTATCAGAAGCGCGTGTACATGCCTCTGTGCTTGAACACAGTCACGTATACTTTTTTTTTTCATTGTTTTTTCAAATCTCTCTGCCCAGAAAGATTTGTTGCCTGGTCTACTTAGTCTCTAAGTGGTCAATTTTTGTCTAAAGAATTTCATTATTCTGCAAGCTTACTATTTTGAAGTCTCTTCCTCATTGAAAAGATTTGGCCTAGGTTTGCCTTTTGAGCGAGTTTGTAATTGGTGTTTTGGCACACAAGACTTTGTTTAGAAGTTCTTGATTGTTCTGGTCCTCCAAAACAGGGGATTGTTTTCAATCTCAATGTCAAGCTCGGTTTTTGGTCTACTTGATTTGCTTTCCGTCATTTTGTGGCCTTATAGCTTTTCTTGCTTTTTGAAAGTCTTTTTGATGAATTTGAAAGTATTTCCTTCCTGGCTTCTTAGTCAGTTTGTCAAGCTCTTTACTACTGTTTGGGTCATTTAGTACAAGTTGAAGCCTTTTTGCTCAAGTTTTCGCTCATTTTCGAGTTTGTAACTTGCAAGGACTCCTTGTGCTCTTCTTTCAATCTTTGAGTTTTAGTGGCATTTAGAGTGATTTCAAAAAGTTTTTTTGGTTGTTTCTTGAAAAAGAAAAGATCTCAAAAACCATTGTTTTTGTTTTCTTTTGCCAAGTTTGATTTTGGTTTCTTTTGATTTTTGAAAGTGAATTGTGATCTTTTGGGATTTTTCCTTCTTGTTTGGAGAGAATTTTGTATTCAGAATTTGTATCCTCTTCAATACTTAAGTTGGCTTATTAATAGTTATAAGCAATTGCTTTCATTTTTTTAAAGTGATTTAGGATCTTACATATTCATTACACATTTCATTAGGGTAGTTTGCATTGTTAAAGCATCAATAGTCTTTTTAGTTTTTGCATGTGTGAAGTGTGTTTCAAGAAAAGAAAAGAAAAAAAGTATTTTGCTTTATAGAAGTTTCGTAGAACCCACGTAGAGATCTCTTTTCATCGAAGAACAAATGATTGCATTCATGTAGTTACTTTTTCATTGATTTCTCTTGCGTCATACAAACACCGTTGGTTTCACTTCCATCTATGCCCTTGACTTAAAAGAATAGCCATTAAAATCAAGTGCTTAGTTAAAATAAACTAGAACTTTTGTATTGTCATCAGAATACACCAACAAGTTTAGGTTTATTAGGGCCTTGGATTAGGCGAGAGGAGAGTTAACTCTCCAAGGCCGCTCTAAATTACAAAACATAGAAGTTTGATTAATGAGCGAAATCCAATAGCATTAGGGAGATCGAGAAAGCTCCGTGACTGGGAGTAAAGCATGAGGGTTAGTGAAGATAAGGACGAGAGATACCCCCTCTCTTACTTGTCGGATCCTACCTCACGACTATTCCGCGCAGCTTCTGATATGAGTTGGTGACCATAGTTGCCTATCCTAGGAACCACACAGGTGGTTGCAAAGGGGAATCCCATGGCACCTGAGGTTGACGTTGTATCACGTTCAGTAGTACTTCTGGAGGGAACCCTTGCGAAGCTTAGGGGCTTGCACAGGCAAAGGTTGTTGTCTGGAGGTCAGCGTAACTACCTTTGATACCTTCGCTAATAGGCCTGGGGCATAATTACCCCAGTCTATTTTCGGAAGGCCCTTATTATTAACTTTCTTGTATTTTGGTGTTCAGTCCTAATCACCCAGAGCGGAAATATTTGAGAGTTGTTTGATTGCTAATATCTATAGGGACATTTTAGTGAGTGTTCTATGCTCCTAGTCGGCTTAGCGTTATAATTTTTGAGTCTTTAACTAGATATTTTAAATAATTCAAAGTGGTTGACCAACCATCTCGACGATCTAGGAGACTTTGTGGCCTTTCACCTACGAGTTCTGAGCCTTCTCCTAGAAGGCGTAGGAGCGATTCTGCCAGTGGTTTCCGACCAGTGGCAGCAGGCGCATTAGAGATTGATCCTCCGCTTGGGGGCATTAGTTCACAAGATAGGCCTAGTACCAGTATAGAGTTAGAGAGGAACACACCAGTTCTTTCTCAAGTACTCTTCCAGTCGAAAGATAGTATTAAAGTAGAAGAGCTTTCAGAGTCAGTTACGGCTCCAAATTCTCCTCTCCCAGCTGACCATCCAAATGCTTTGTTATACGTTGGAACTCTGACTCACAGGCCTTTGAGCCCAGGTTTACATACGTCTATCCCTTTAATGACCACTGCTGGAAGCATGGCATCTATGACGAGTGTTGCGAGTATGCAGACTCCCATATCTATACAAGGGGGAGGAACTATTTCCATCCCTTCTAATACTCCCAGCACGACTATATTTGGGTCCACTTCCATTCCGTCAACGAGTGGAAGTTCTCAAGCTACTCCATCCAGTATTGGATTCTTCCCTTTTTGAATGTCGTCTCAAGGTATTCCTTCAGTTCCTTTGAACATACCATCGACCGCCTTTACATCCATGATGAGTGGTTCAGCTTCTTTTCAGGGTTTCCCATTTGGAAGTGGTCATATACCACATTCCAATCCGATAGTAGGGTCAATGCCTTTTCCTTTTACAAGTCAAGGTAGTAACCTCTTCCAGAGTTGGACAAACCCTGCGGCTAGTGGGATAGGAGCTGAGAATCAATTTTTCGGCCACCAAGGGAATGTGTCGTATTCTTCAATTAATTCATTTCAAAGTTTTCCACCCTTTGCTAATGCATGGAACCCTTATGATGGGCTGTCAACTCCTTTCCATACTTCGTTAGGGGGTAACTTCACTGGTTACGGAGGATTTTTGGCATGAGTTGGTCAAACTCCGAATTTTGCTGGACCACAAGGATCACCTTTTGGTTCAGTAGGCTCTACGAGTTACTTCGAGCAACCTGCTGCATTTCAAAATTCAGTTCATTCTTTTCAGACCTTTGGGAACCCCACTCGCTCTGGATGGAATTCCCAAGGTCCCCCACGACTTCCTTTTCTGGTCACGCTTAATTTGCCAGAATTAACTAAATTGACGAATGATCCAATTAGGTACAATCCGGCTTGGCCTCCAATCCCAACCAAACTTCCCTCGAATATTCCAAAGTTCAAAGGGAAGAGTGGTGAAGACCTGAGAGACCATGTGACCACATTTCACTTATGGTGCTCATCCAATTCCCTGATATATGATTCGATCGGGTTGAGATTATTTCAGTGCACCCTAACCGAAAATGCAGCCAAATGGTATATAGAGTTGCCATGGGGCACCTATACTTCTTTCGCTGATTTGGCTAATATTTTCTTGAACCATTTTCAGTTGTCTGTCTGCTATGAAGCCGGAACTGAATTTCTGACCAACGTTGAACAAGACACAGCAACTCACATTTCGGATCACATCCAGGAATGGAGAAGGAGAAAAAAGCTTATCAAAGCCAAAATTCCACTAGAGTTCCTTCTTGAATGGTTTCTCAAATCATTACAACCTGAGATCTCAGAGGATGTTTCTCTTTCCAATGTTTATTCGAAAGAGCAGGCTATTTTTCGAGCCTAGCAATTAGAACTGATATATTATTAGTCCAAGACTCTTCAGAAAATCCTACCTGATGCTCCTAGATCTAAGGTTGATTTATCCAAACTGAAGCCAGGCCCTCACGCCGATGGTATAGTTGGATCAATTGACGCAAATACGGTGAACCTTTTGAACCAATTGCAGCAGTTGTCTCTACAAACTGCTTCTTCTAACCAGGCAACACCGTCTAAACCTTCACCTTCCCAACCTACCTCTATAAATGTCATCCAGGCCTATAACCCCAAAGGAAAACAACAATCCGATGGGAAGAGGAAGGGACGAGGTAAGAAGAAGAACCAGGAGAGGAAAGGCAATGTGAACAAACCCAACAATGGTGCCGATGAGGGTAGAAAAAAGTCCAAGAAAAAGGTTAAGTTTCCATGCAAATTATGCAATGGAGATCATTTGACTCACCTCTGCCCTAAGATACAAGATGCTTAGTGCTTGTTAGTGCAGAAAGGGTCCTCTAGCTCCCAGGCTCTTCTGACTAACTCTTTTCCCCAAGGGCATCAATTACTTGTTGGCGCGAACTCGAACGCTGGTACCTCTGCAGGGGGAAACCAGGAAGGGGAAAATTCCTCAAATGTTTATATGATGAACTCTCATGTCAACGTTGCTACACGAGCACGCAATTATGGTGAAACGGAAACATCTAAGGCTAAATCTGTTCTTGAAACCACAGACCCACTTCATATTGAGCGACCCTCTGCTGAGTCTATACCTCTGATACCGAAAGGTTCTGCAAAGCGCAACCCTAATGCTAGGGTAGCCCAAAACTACTCGATTGTAGAAGATCTAGCTCAAAGTCCTTGTGCTATGTCTGCTTTGGAGGTACTCCAATTGTGGTCCTGCTCAGAGAAGTGTTTTGCTTTCGGCAATCAGTGCAGTAGATCCAAATAATTCTTTAGTGCTCACTTTTGATATGCTGAATGTCAAAAAGAGACTTCCTCACCATATGGCTTTCCAGATAAAGTCCACTTACCGAAAAACCAATATTTTTCAGACAGTTATAGATGAGGGAGCTTCCACATGCATAATGTCTATGTCATGTTGGAAGGCCATTGGATCACCTTCAGCTATTCCTTCACCAACTCTCTTAACAACATTTGATGGACATTCTCATAGGCCACACAGAATTATCCCGACCTTTCCTATATGTGTTGGGGGAAAGGTCGTAAATATTGAGGTGGAAATCATTGATGCCAACCTGGATTATAACCTCCTCTTAGGAAGGAATTGGATTTACAAGATGGATACCATAGTTTCATCTTTATTCTGCATCCTCTGTTTTCCTCATGAGGGGAGAATTGTTAAAATTGATCAGTTAGATTATTCTCCAAGTGACTCCCATGAAACTTTGGATTGTAGCGTTCCATTGGTGGATAATCCTTGTCAACCTATTAAGAATTTAGGAATTGGGATGTACTCTTCGTTAATGGGTATATTTGACCTTCCTCCTCCTACAGCTAGAATCAATGCAATTTCATCCTCCAGGGGGCCTTCATGGAAAGAGTTCTTTCAAACTCATTATTTTTCGGACCCTTGGACCTTACCTTCATCTACCACCACATTAGATGGAGGGCAAGTTGGTGGAATGGCATTTCCTGTGTCTGCAGCAGAACTTAGCTATCAATCTATCGTTAACTCTACAGACAACCATTCCGCTCCTTTTTCACAAGAGGAGTTAGATGGTGATGTCACTCCAACTTGGACCCTCGACTCTACTTCAGCTCTGGATTGCTGAGATACATTTTTACCATCTGAAGAAGCAATTTTGGAGGCAATGATGGGTGTGGATCGACCATGGGAAGATTTACTTCATCGTTCATATTTTCTTCCTCCATTGCATGAAGTTGAATCCAAGTTCTCCAATCTGCTTACTAGCGATGTTTGTACAGTTTCAAACCCTTTGGCTCCAACACAATTATCTGCCGAATGTAATATGTCGGTTATCTCAAGAATTGCACCTATAAACATCTCTAGGAATCCTAACGTTATAGAAAATATATTCATCGGAGCCGATTGTTCCCCTGAAGAAATTCAAATTTACACCGACCTCTTTAAAAAGTTTCGAGATGTGTTCACTTGCTCTTATGAGGAAATGCCTGGATTTGATCCATCTATAGTCCAACATGAGATCAAGATGTATGAAAATGCTAAACCTATTCGTCAAAAGCTTCGACCAATCAATCCTCAGAAAGCAGCAGCTATTAAAGCTAAAGTTGAAAAGCTGCTTAAGGCGGGTTTCATATACCCCGTTCCTCTAACGAAGTGGGTTTCCAATCCAATCCCAGTAGATAAAAAGCAAGGACCGATCCGAGTATGTATCGACTTTAGGGATTTGAATAAAGCTTTTCCAAAAGACAATTACCTCCAGTCTTGCATTGCGAAATTCTGAGGGACAGTGATTGTTGGCCTAGAAAATTGTGTAATGCAGTCACTGAGCCTGCAACCATTGCCAACTGAGATTTTGCATTGCGAAACTCCAGCAGTCAGCAACCAGACTAGACTGTGCATTACATAGTTCTAGCGGTCAGTCAGCCTCCCAGCAACCCAGACTATGCCTTACACAGTCTTGGTAGTCAGTCTCCCGACTTCCCGAGGGAAATTGTGCAACCTTCATGATCAGTCACACAGGTATGTTGCAAGTCAGTTCTCAAGTTCATTTTGGTTTTCAACTAACAGTTTGCTTGCCATGAGTGTTACCATGTATCGCAGGTGTTCACCTGCCTCTCAGCAGCACAAGTACAATGGCTTCCAGGAGAGCAAAGTCGAAGACACCGTTCAGAGCACACTTGGGGATGCAATCGATCAAAGTGTCTATGAGATTGCCTACTAACGAAGACATCAAGTTGTTTGTAGACAAGGACATCAAGATATGACAGAAGTAGCATCACAGTGAGAATCATCATGAACAGTAGCTGAAGGCAGCATACCGGATGCAACAAATGTAAGAGGAAGGTTGTTGACAACACGAAGGTGAAACAAAGTTGAAAGCTCAAGCAAATCCACTGATGATGAAAGCAACTTTGGAGACTCGAGCTATGAGGTGACGACGCGACATGAAGATCGCGTGAAGATAGAGCATGGAACAAAGAAGGAGTTGCATGTGCTAAAGTAGCAACTCAAGGAAGAACATGAGTTGCATAGACAAGTAAATGAGTTGTAGCAGGAACAACAACAGCAGGGGGCCCAACATGCACTCATGGATGAAACTACACATGTATAAGTTATAGATCCATCCCAACAGCTAGCACGGAGCAGACATGGTAATTAGTGTTGTTGATTGCATGCAAGTGATTCAGCAGCATGCATTTCATTATGCGCATGCATGCGATCCAGCCCATTCAACACACTCACCAAGGCGAAGACAAGAAGCAAGCCCGACGGGAGTTAAGCATGTAGTTGACAGTTGATGCGCATGACCACCAGCACACACTGGAAGATTAGCATGAACATTATGCATCAATGTGTTGATGTGTTCGGCCACACCCAAGAAGACCATGCGCATGTTAGCAAACGAGTTGGATGGAGGAGCCATACCAATTCACCCGGATGCAATGGAAGCAAGAGTTCGCTTCAGTAAGATGTCACCATGGAGGGCATTCACACCATCATGGACAACCATGCTTGGCATCATCTCACCACCTTCACCATCGCAATCATGTCAAAGAGTTGGTCTCACCACAAAAAACCGAGTGTCAGTAATGTCTTGCATGGCTTGCTCAAGCCATTTTGTTTCACATGGGTACATGTGCATTGTGATGTAACGTCTTGTCAAGTGTAATTCAAGTGTCGATTGTTGGATGTAAGAGTCATACAGTAGATGAAGAGTCATGAGGGTAGATGAACTGTCACAAAGGGGAATGTCAAGGGTCACCCCACCCTTTGCCATAAATAGTCCCTCATAACTCATTGTATAGGCTTTTGGTCAGCCAAGCTTCCGATAAGACTCTTAGAGAGAGCTTGGACAATATTGTAACGAGCCTTGGCTTCTTCATTGTGCAGAGCTAGCACATCTCTTTGGAGGACCAGGCAGTTGTGGCTGTAACGTTCCACTATTGGAGCTAATGGTTGGACACAAATGTATTGTATGACTGGGACTTACACTTCTTAATATAACAAGAGCCAACACATTTCATGCATATGTTGCATTGTATTCTCTGCTATCTGGTTTACTCTAAATGATATATGTATTGGTTTGCTTATGCATGCATGTATAGACTTCTCTGTATAAGTATATATGAATCTTTCTGAAATGTGTTGTTGGTTTAACCATCTCTTTGCATTGCTCGCTAACTTGCCTTCCATGTTGTGATGTATCTTTTCTCGTGTGTTCCCTTCCAAGTCGAGTTCTATCACAGGTTTCTAAGGGGCGCACTCATCTCAACCTCGTGTGTTAGAACCTCTCATGCACCTTCCTTGGCTCACTGTAGTTGTCACAACCTTGCTACCAACAGAGTTATCTTACTTGCCTCTATGCGAAATCGCGGTCAAGGCATTACCGTAGGACCCACTGTTGGAACTCCTACACCAAACAGTCTGAGGTCTAATTGGGACTTCTTACCGAGGAGATCCCTTGACATGTTGGTAGGTCCAACACCGTTAACAAATTCATTAAAAAAAAAAAAAACAAAAAACAAAAAACAAAAAAAAAACCTTCATATGACCATGTGTCATATGAATATTAGTAATTGTTTTTTTTAGCATGTGATATTAGTAAGTCATAGTATTGACCCATAGCATTATAACAAAGCCTATTTAGAAATATCTGTTGAATCTATTTATGCATTCAAAAGTGCATTTTAAACATTACAAAATCACAATATTAATTCAAATTGTAATTTGCGAGAAAAAAAAAATTAAAATAAAATAAAATAAAATTAAAATAAAATAAAATAAAATAAAATAAAATAAAATAAATAAAATAAAAAAATAAATAAAATAAAATTAAAAATAAAATAAAATAAAAAATAAAAATAAAAAATAAAAAAATAAAAAAAAAATATATATATATATTATATATTATATATATATTATTAAAAAAAAAAAAAAAAAAAAAAAAAAAAAATCACTAGCAGTTAAACTAGGCCTATTAAAATTGACCTTAGATAGCATAAATATTAAAAAAATGAATTTTGAATATAAATATGGATATGGAAAAGTGTGACTACAAGATTGAGCTTAGAAGCTACAACGACTTATTGATGAAGGGAATATTATGTATAAAAGGCAAGGTAAGAAAACATAAAATTATAAACAAATTATAGCAGTAATTACACACTGAAGAACACCAATAAATGCCATGGGAAAACCCCAACTCTAGGGAAAAACCAAGACTAACAAAATTCTATTAGTCCTTGGCCAAAACCCTCACCAAGCTTGTTGGAAAGCCCTACTCAACGCTTGGCCACTTACACTAGTTGGGGAGCCCTGCTCAAATCTTGGCCCCCCACACTAGCCGGGAAGCCCCTCTTCAACCCTTAGCACATTACAATGGAGATAAATAAGCCTATTTATAGGCTTCTTTCCAACCAAATACAACCGGCATAAAACCACGGGCCATGAAATGATGTGCCTGAAACTAATAGCTATAGAATATCATTCCTGAGTCAAGGTTAATCCTACAATACCCCCTTTAAACTTGGCTAGTGAATTGTTATGGATCTAACCCCCTTAAAGATCTAGGAACTCGAGAGAATCATGCATGCCACTTATCGCTCTAGACTTTGGGGTACGCATGTTGTAGAAATTTTGAATAATATGACACTTATTCACAGAGATTATCCTGATTATACACTATTTGCGGAATGCATGCATAATACATAACCTCCTCTACGTTGATCATCAATTTTGCAGTATTAAGAAACAATCTCATGCGCACATTTAAGCATCAATCACACATGTCAACACAGTATGTACCGGGGAAAGCATACAGCTGAAAACCCCTCAACTATCTATATATTATATTGATTGAGAACATGTAGCAATACATAGTACAATACTCCTCGCAAGTACTCAGTACTATCTCCACCTGTTACACATAAACTAGCTCAGATCTGAATCAATCACAGGTTCAAATCTCTTCCGTTGCTTGCCTGCCTCCACTGCGCAATACCTGCATGAGAAATAGATGAGAATGGTTGATCCAAACTCGTATTTCCTTGGCTAAACCACACAATTCTCATTGGCAATACTCAATCCATTGATTGTGCAAATCTCATGCACAACTATATTCACAACTGACAGTTGTCTTGCCCTTTCACTCACCTCTAACACTTGTCTCCACTGAACTGTCCATGCACTGAGTTAACTGATGTATTCTTTAGTTTGTTTATGAGTTATAATTAGTGAATTAATTAATAATTAATTCACACCACTCATCACTAGTGTATTTGTCAGTTAGACTAAATACAACTAGTTCAACTAAATCAAACTGAACACAACTCCATCAACTCCACCAAACTCAATCACTTGAGTTCTAACTGAATTCCATCATGCAATAGCTCAACTAATCCATAGGAAAAGTGTATTTCCTTCTGGCAGTTGCATGTCCACATCCGTAGCTCAAACTGAAGTGTTGCAAGAGGATAAGATAGTGTTTATAGTCCAAATATTATTAAGAGCTAATAATATTCGACTGTTCTATTTTATGACTGGCAGTCTAAAAATAGACTCCGCCCATATGTCTAAAAATAGAGGTCCATCTATTTTTACCAACATGACCAATCATCCATAAATAGCATCTTGCAACTCATAGACCACGATCCATATGTCTAAAAATAGACTCCAAAAATAGCCTGCGGGCCCACTTAGTGAAGGCGACTCTTTTCACTAAGCTCCATCATCTTGTTGCAATATCAACACTCCCTCTCGACAAGATATGATTATCAGCAACCCCTATCCTGCCTCGGTGGTACTCGAATTTGCTCCTGGTGAGAGCCTTCGTCAGAATATCAGCATCCTGATCCTCCGTTGGAATGTACGAAAGTAACATGATCCTCCGATGCACACAATCTCTAATATGATGGTACCTGATGTCAATATGTTTAGATCTATCATGAAATACAGGATTAGCCGAGAGTTTAATGCAACTCTGGTTATCACAGTAAATCACAGTAGGATCCAAATGAGAACTGAACAAACCAACTAGGATCTTCCGCATCCATATAGCCTCGCATGCAGCCAAACTTGCTGCCATATACTCGGCCTCCGCTGAACTGAGTGCCACGGATCTCTGTTTCCTGCTGTACCAAGAAACTGTTGTCGATCCAACACTGAAGACCCCTCCTGATGTGCTCTTTCTGTCCGTTGGGCTCCCTGCCCAATCTGCATCCGTGAAGCCACATAGCTTCACCTCATCCTCCTGTCCGTACCACAAACCATATCCCGATGTGCCTCTCAAGTAGCGCAATACATGCTTGCCCGCCTTCCAGAAGAGCTTGGTAGGCTTAACCATAGCTTGTGAAAGCTGGTTAACTGCATAGCAAATATCAGGTCGTGTATTGACCAAATACATCAGCGACCCCACCAACTGTCGATAAACAGTGGCATCCACTTCTTCTCCCGAAGTGGCATCCTCCTTCCTCCAAACTCCAGGAAGAGGAGTATCAACAGGCTTGCAGCCATGCATGTTGAACTTCTCCAGTATCTCCCGAGCATACTTGCCCTGAGAAACAAACAGTCCACCACTGCGCTGCCATATTTCCAATCCTAGGAAATAGTGAAGGAGGCCCAAGTTCTTCATCTCAAACTCTGTAGCAAGATCCTTCTCGCATGACAGTATCAACAGCTCATCACCCGCTAGAATCAAATCATCAACATACAGTACAATGATAAGCAACTTACCCTCCACCACAATCTGGTATAGGTTAGGATCCGTCTCACTCTTGGAGAATCCAAGTCATGTGAAATAGCTGTCTATTCATGTGTACCAAGCACGTGGTGCTTGCTTCAACCCATACAGCGCTCTCTTGAGCCTGCACACATGCGACTCGCTACTAAAGAATTCAAAGCCTTCGGGTTGCTCAATGTACACCTCCTCCTCAATGACTCCGTTTAGGAACGCAGTCTTCACATCCATCTGATGAATGTGCCATCCCATCTGCGCTGAGAGAGCAAGAATTGTCCGTATGAAAGAATACCTTGCGACAGGTGCAAAGGTCTCCTCATAATCGATCCCCTCAATCTGTGAAAAGCCTCGGGCAACAAATCTTGCCTTGTACTTCTCCACACTCCCATCAGCTGCCTGCTTAAATTTGTAGATCCATCTCGAACCCACCACTGATTTCCCTTCCGGTCTAGGAACAATCTCCCATGCATTGTTTCTGACAATAGGATCATACTCTTCCACCATGGCGTCTACCCATGCGGGATCCTCCACAGCTTCCTCGAAAGAGGATGGCTCAGTCACAACACACTTGCTCATAAGAGCCATGTATCCAGTGTACCGATCAGGTGACTGTCTCTGCCTGCGTTTGGCTGTAGGTGGTCCTACAACTTTCTCTGCATCTTGAGCCAGTCGCTCAGCTTCTGTCAAGCGCTTTCGCCCTCTGATGGTTGGCGCTGCATGAGTGGTCTCTTCCACTCCATGAACCTCTTCCTGTGGCTGATCCACGTCCTGAAGCTCATCCTTAGGAACTAATAGCTCCTCATCTGCATGCAAGTGTAGCTCCCTCTCAAGCGAACACTTCATGGCTTTCTCCTCCTGAAATTTTATATCCGTCGCACAACAGTTTTACCACTGTCTGGAAAATACACATGATAGTTGTGGGGCGTATCAGTGTACCCCACAAATATCCCAACCTCTGCAGTCGGCTCCAACTTCTTTCTGGCATCCTTCGTTACATGCATGTAAAAGTTAGCACCAAAAATCCTCAAATGAGAAAGATCAGGCTTCTTACTAGAATAAGTCTCC
>APFE030044602.1:99595-118890 GCA_000404065.3 Pinus taeda | reverse complement strand
CTCAATCAACTCCACCAAACTAAATCACTTGAGTTCTAACTGAAGTCCTTCATGCAATAGCTCAACTAACCCATAAGAAAAGCGTATTTCCTTCTGGCAGTTGCATGTGCCACATCCGTAACTCGAACTGAAGTGCTGCAAGAGGATAAGATAATGTTTATAGTCCAAATATTATTAAGAGCTAATAATATTCGACTGTTCTATTTTTAGACTGGCAATCTAAAAATAGACTCCGCCCATATGTCTAAAAATAGAAGTCCATATATTTTTACCAACATGACCAACCATCCATAAATAGCATCCTGCAACTCATAGACCATGATCCATATGTCTAAAAATAGACTTTGCGCCAAAAATAGCCTACGGGCACACTTAGTGAAGGCGACTTCTTTTCACTAAGCTCCATCATCTTGTTGCATTTTCAACACATGCCTACTAGGTCTTACAACAATATGCCCAATTACATTATCTCCATTATAATCAATATATTTATTGGTTCATTTCTTCTTGTGCTCTTGCCTTTCTCTTCTCCATGTGTTTTACACCTGATATTGACGTCCATAGAAAAAAACCCATCTACCGGATTACATGGGTCACCAACCACTCTAACCGCTCTGATACCACTATTATGTATAAAAGGAAAGGTAAATAAACATAAAATCATGAACAAAACATAGAAGCAATCACGCACATAAGAACACCAAGAAATTACCTGGGAAAGCCCCAAATCTGAGGAAAAACCCAGGCAAACAAAATTTTATTAGTCTTTGGTCAAAACCTTGACCAAGCCTACCTAGGAGCCCTATTCAACCCTTGGCCCCTTACACTAGCAAGGGATCCCTGCTCAACCCTTGACCCCCCACACTCGTCAAGGATCCCTTGCTCAACTCTTGGCACCTTGGCCCTTGGCATGTTACAATGGAGATAAATCAGCCCATTTATAGGCTTCTTTCCAACCACATACAACTAGCATAAAACCATGGGCCACGAAATGATGTGCCCAAAACCACTATTTGTAGACTATAATTTCTAAGTCAAGTTTAATCCTAACAATCCCACACTTAAACTTGACTAGGGAATTTCTATGGATCTAACACCCCTAAAGATATAGGAACTTGAGAGAATCTTGCATTCCCCTTATCACCCTAGAGTTTGGGGTACATATGCCTATTAGGTCTTACAATAGTATGCCCAATTACATCATCTTCGTTATAATCAATATATGTCTTGGTTCATTGCTTCATATACTCTTGCCTTTCCCTTTTCCATGTGTTGTACACTTGACATTGACATCCATAAAAAAATAACTCATCTACTAGATTACATAGGTTACCAACCACTGTAATCGTTATGATACCACTATTACATATAAAAGGAAAGGTAAATAAGCATAAAATCATGAACAAAATATTGAAGCAATCACACACCTAAGAACACCAAGAAATACCCTCGGAAACACCCGACCTAACAAAATTCTATTAATCCTTAGCCAAAACCCTTACCAAGCCTACTAGGGAGCTATGATCAACCCTTGGCCCCCACGCTAGTCGAAGAGCCCCTGATCAACACTTGGCACCTTGGCCCTTGGCACATTACAATGGAGATAAATAAGCCTATTTATAGGCTTCTTTCCAACCAAATACAACTAGCATAAAAACACGGGTTGTCGATTATCATTCCTAAGTCAAGGTTAATCTTAACACGGAGATACTTTTAAAATCCAATTGAGAATGATCGAGAAAAGTAAATACTTGTGGAGGACTTTTATTAATATGATAAAAAAAAATATTAAAAAGTTTAAACAATGTAGCAATGAAATTCCACCACATTTATGTGTTTTCTTTGAATGGATTGGATGTGAGGAAATAGGTTAATGGCACAAGACCGAGAGGTGCTTGGGAGGAGTGAAATCCTTCCCCTTTATGAACCACCAGTGAGTAATTCCAAGTGGCATGGCTTTCCTTGAAAATCAATGATGAGTCAGTCTACATTCGTGAATAGTAATTAACGATGGTTGTCCCATTGTTAATTTAACAATTGATTTATGATAGGTTTTCTCACTCTTTAAAAATAAGAAAATATTAGATATATATATATATATTATATAATTTTGATACAACAAATATATTTAGTGGAAATAGATGAACAATGCATATTTTATATAATAAAATAATAAAAATAAAGAAATAAAATTATTATTATAGGTTACAAGTTGTATCCTTCAACCAAATTATTTATGTTTTGATTTGAATTTGATATAATCTTAAATCTTAATTCACGAATAAATATGTATTAAAAAATTATAATTTAAGAATGAAAAACATCCTAATATTTATCAAATTCTTAATTCACGAATATATATATGTAAAAAAATTATAATTTAAGAATGAAAAACATCTTAATATTTATCAAAATTCTTTTGTAATGTTAGGTTAGGAACACTTTATAAACTTGTTACTGGATGGTATAAGAGTAGAATGGAAAATAGGCTACCCATATTTTCAAATATATTAAACTTAGTTGTGCCATTCTTAATGCTATCAATGTTAATGTTTCTAATAGAGTGATTCCATTCTATCATGTACATTAAAAGGAACATGGTTATTTTAAAAATAACAAAGTACTTTCATTTAACGGAATGCATCATATGTAATTAACCTTAACGAGCAGTCCTTATGGTATTATGAGAATTTTCAAATAAATACTTTGAAAAATTATCAATCATATATTATGCAGTAGATTAGTGGTGTCAATTTTAATAATGGAATTAAAAGGATTTTAGAAAATATAGGTCAGCATTTGTTTTTATGTGAGTAAATTTTATCTATAGATGTTAAAAGAAAAGATTGTATACCTACAGTGTTTTGTCGATTGTAGATGAGTGTAATCTTATTAAAAGAAAGATTTTGGGATTTTTCTTATTTGGTTGATTAGGGAACAAGTTACTATTCCCATAAAACATTTGTTCATTTGAGTTGCAATTTAGTATTTTGGTTTGTGGAGTTAGAAATTGTTTCTATCATATTAGTTGAATGTATTAACCAGTTTGAAAGGCTACATACACACATAAATCGGAATCACAACGCTAAGATCACACATAAATCGGAATCAGAACGCTAAGATCATGGGTGTAAAGGTGAATTTGGTTCATTAATGTTTTTGTAGACAAATTACATTGCCATAAGATCAAATTATAATGTTTTAGAAGGAAAGGTAGTGTACTTTCCACTGGTATTGAATTTACTGTGATAAATGTTGTATATCAAAAAGATTCTCCCTAAATATGGCATGTTATTCACATGGCTTGATATTAATAGTTCCCCTTAAATGTGTTATTTAATAGTTGCTTTAATTATTTTTATATTGTAGAAAGATATAATTGAAATACCTATGAGTTTTATTTTTGAATTTAACTACACTTGTAAGACCACCCATGGGTTTTTTAATTGGTGACTTTCATGTAAAGAGTGTCTTAATAGTAAATGAAATCATCAACTATTCTAAGCTCAGTGGAAAAATTATCGATGCATTTAATATGTCAACCCAAGACTCAAATTCTTATAATATATCATGTAATATATGTATATATTGAAGTATTATGTGGTGGATTTAGTTGTGATACTCTTCTTATATTATGGATATCTTAGAGAATTGATTAACCACCACAAACACATAATCATCAACGTGCTTGATGAAGGAAAAAACTAACATGTAGTCAATGGATACTAATTCTTAAAGCTTATCTAAGGTAGTTAGAGGAGTGTACAACGCCTACATGTTAATAGCGTGTTTAGTGATGACATAGATAGTGCACTATCTATTATACCTACTAATTTCCTACTATATTTTCAAGTAGTAGAAATACTTTTAAGTACTGTTATTTTCTTCTCCACACCAAAGTACCTTGGCACTTTACTATAATGTGCCTACTAAATTATGTTTTCACAATATAACCCACCATTATTTTATTTTTCATTTATATCAATTCTTTTGAAGCAAAACAACGGGAGTTGACACATAAAATTGTTTTTACTAGCAGGTCCTAATTTTTTGAGTTGGGGTTTAAAAGATTCTATACGGTAGTTTGAAGCATTTAATGAAACTTTTTGTGGTGCAAAAACTCTCACTTGTGCTAGACCCCCAAGTGATGTTGTAGACTAAGATACCTTTAAAATGGTGCAAGAAACAACTCAAATAGAATTTGTATGCAAACATTATGTCACTCGAAAGTTGACCTTCCTAATTTGTCCGCCATGATTCGAGAGGATGTTATGTCAGCCCCATTACCCATGGGAAAAGGGCCATACATGTGACCATGATGAAGAATACTCTAGAAGATTCGATTTTTAACTCATATTAATAGTTGAATGGGTCAAATTTAACCCCTAGTTAGCAATTGGGTTGTGTTATAATCAAGCCACTATGAGGAAAGGCAGTTAGATTCTATTATTTTTATTTTTGTTCTATTGGTACTAAATTCGACCCTCATTAGAACTAGGCTATCTTTGTGGGTTTTGTCTTGCCTTTCCTTCATCATATGATTTCCTCTCATATATTTCTATGATCAAAATCGCATGCTCGAATCCTCATAGCAAAACATTCATGTCTACCCTACATTAGGTTTATTATTACAACACTCATTATAACCTATATATTAATTCAAATATTAGAAATCTTAATATTAAATTAATAATTGCAAAAAACAAACCTTTATAATTACAAGATTATAATAATTATATAACATAAAAATAAAATAAAAAAATAAATTTTAATTATGGAAATAATTATAGAAATTAAAAATTAAATATCATAATTAAAATATAAACTTTAATATAATAAAAATTAAACAAAATTAATTAAATTAAATTAAAATAAAAAGATAATAAACACAATATATATAGATATATAATTAGAAAGAAAAAAAATAGGAATAATTACATTTTTTTTCTGTATTTAAACTTCTGTGATCCACAATGAATTAAGCAAAATCTTTTGGTAGAAATTATATAAAAGATTTTTTTGAACAACAATTTTTGAACCAACAAGTATAATTCATCATCAAAACGAGATAAACAATATGTAATTATTCAGAAGAAAAAACATTTAGAAAACTGATTTCAAAAATATAAAAATGTATAAAACTAAACTACGCTCACTTGAGACTCTCCAAATCAATGCATGTTTCATTCAAAACATTTACACAAGCACGAAGGTATAAGGGCTCAAAATTATGATATTCCTTTGAAAGTTTTGTCCCCCGCAAAAAAAAAAAATTTAAAAAGGGTTAACTCATGCCAACGGATTCCTTTTAAAACCTTGATTGCATTATAATGCTTTTGTATTTAATGTCGTTAGGTCCAACCAAGTATTAGATTCCCTTGATGTGTGGTTAGTTTCATATATCAAGGTGGTAGTTGGTCCATGTAATTGATAATTTTCCAATGAGATGAATGTGACAATTATTCCACCACCCCTAGTCAAACACAACAACAAAATCAAACTCAACCCAAGACTCCGATACCATGTATTACTCGCGTGGAAAAGACAACCTCTATCAAATAGAATTACACACGTGTCTCTTTTATTATTACAAATTTATTTTTATATGTCAAATGTAAATTGCAGTTCAATTCAATTCAATGATATTGTTGTAGTATATGATGATGATGATGATGGTTAACGTCCACTGAGACCAAACTTTGGTCTATCTGACCTAAAGAAACGAATTATTTAGTTTGCTTTAAGATTTTATTCCTATGCTCAAAAAGCTTGGAGAGAAGCCTCCCGAGCTCACTGCAATTTTGACAATGTAAAAGGCTAGGAAGGTCAGTATTGTAACAAAGATTTTGAAACTGAGATCTAATGTGGTTGTACACGAGGCACTCTAAGAGGAAGAGTTTTTCATCCTCTATGTTCGTATTCTCACAGAGATGGCAGAACCTTTCCATCCATGGTGTTTTAGGAACTGCCTAACAACCTATTTCACTATGGAGCTCATGAGAGTTCGTTCTAATCTTGGCTACATTAATTTTCTTCTTTGAGCTAGATGAAACAGAGAGATAATTTTGATATTCTAGGGTGGGTTGATGACTTCCTTATATAATGGAGTCCTCTAGCTCTGCAAAAGCAATATCTTATTTTCAATAACCACTTTTTTAGTCTCATTTTTTTACTTGTTTTATGGTAACAAATTTTATATATATAACACTAATTTGATAAAATTATCATTGTTATAAAATATTTTGCTTAATATATTTTTACTCTTTTTTTAAAATAATAAAATGTAGTGAAATTAAAGGAATTTTATATATGTGTGTGAGAGAGAGATATTTTACAAATTCAAATTGTGATTCAAAACAATCTTAATGTGAAATAAATTTTACTCTATTACACTTTTATATAATAAATTTTAAAATAACATGGATCGTCTTTTACTATTTCTTAAGTGAATGCAATTAGTATCCTCACTTATAATTTACATGTCACTTGGTTTTATGATAATGGAGATACTTTGTACGGTGGCTATGTTCCTATAAGAAATACTCAGTTTTTCTTACGCCATCAAGTTATAGTAATTTGTTTTAAAAAGTGACTTATTTCAAATCACTGAGCCTCGATATGAGGGACTATTCCATACAGCTGGTTACCTAGCCGGCTCTTTATTTTCTTTTCTTTCCTAATTTATCAATTCATGGCTCTTTATTTTCTTTTCATTCTTAATCACTGTTGTGCAGTAGTGTATATTACTATTTCTAGTGTATATTACTATTTCCATTCAATTAATATTCCAGATACTCCCAAAATTTCTTTTTGTATTTCACTCATGTATCTTTGGGTAAACCGCTAAACTATATATATATATATAGATTCTGCATCTACTCCAGTAACTAACAACATTACATATGTAGAAGATGGGAATCTATTTCATTTCTATTGTGTCATCATCGTATCTAGAAAGAAGATAAATACTAGTTTCTATGTTTTCTTGTTGCAATAAATAAATCTAGGTTTGTATATAGGACCAGAATTTATCCTTCATACCATCTTTCTATAAAAATGCAGATATAGAATTTATCATAAAACAATAAATTCTTATTCCTAAATACATTCTTTCTTATATCCAAATCAACCACAATGAAGAGCAATACTCCACCCAACTGTGAGGCCAGTCTTTAATGCGCCTCCCCCGAGCTAGTTCTTTAGCAGTTTTTACATATTTCTTGTGATTATCTAACCACTACCAGACATAGTTTAGGGTCTCCGCCTTTAGCAGTTTTTACATATTCCCTATGACTATCTAATCACTACCAGACATAGTATAGGGTCTCCAGACTCCACTCACTAACCAGCTCAAGAGTCATCTTCCTCTTTTTCTTCTCTTCATTGCCTCAAATTCATTAACCCTTTTGGCTTTCTTTTTAGGAACCTTTATTTCCCAGGAAGTTTTTGGTTACTAACCATTACAACTACTTAACTCCGTGGGGTAGGCTTACTCCAATATTGCTTCCCAACCATGGTTTACTAACCATACTAGCAAACTGAATTAGCATGTGTTTTATTGTTTTTAAAATCGGAAATAAATTATAGAATCTATGTTTTTTAAAATTTGAAATAAATTATAGAATCAATTGTAGCACAATAGCAAGTTAAATAAAAACTAGTTTTACATTTTTAAAACATGATTGCTCAATGCATTGTTGCAGACTTGTAATGGATTCAATATTATTAAAAGGAAAAGTAAATCAAATTTAATACAACACTTTTAAATTTTGTAAGTAAATTTATTTTCATTAAATTCATTATTCTAACATAAAGTTTTACATGACTCGAAAATTTTATCAAATTTTACTCAATGTAAAATTTATTGTGGTTTTATTTATTAAAACTAATTTCTATTCTTTTAATGCAAGAAAAGATAAATAAAGACTTTGAAAAAAAGTGTGTTAGTGGGAGATTTGGGTGAAAGCAATTAAATAAAAGGATGGTGAACAAAGTTAATACTAAAAAGAAAGATGTTAAATAATTTTTTTCTTTTAATTAAGTGTGTCGTTATGTTTCAATTATGGAATATCTCAGTATATAAACCTTCATTATTCATTTGAGAAAGGTTTTTTTTTTTTTTTTTTTTTGAGAAAATGATTAATACTTTGGAGAAGTCCAACTATATATGTTGTATAGATCAGATTTATAAATGATTTAAAGATATGTAATTTAAATAAATAGTTCTTTTCATTTTGTTTATTTATGTGCATTCTCTTTATTTATGTTTATTCTTTTTATTTAATTTTGAATATTCTTGTCTAACTTGGTGATTTATGAATTTGACATTATCAATTTATAATTCCTTCGTCATTACTTGTTTTGTTTGTTCTTCAGGATATGCATACTATTTGGAGTGCTAAAATTATGAGATTTATTTGATTTATTGTTAATTAAATATACTAGTGTATGACATTGATTATGATTTATTTAATTTATTGTTAATTAAATATACTAGTGTATGACATTGATTATTGGAATACGTGTCTCATAACCTTGGTCTTATTTTGCCTTTTTTACCTTTATTACATGAACTTTTAACCTCGGGTTGTTACAAACCTCTCCCCCTTAAGGGAACACCGTCTTCAGTGTTCAACAACTATGACCAACAAACCGTTGAAAACAAAACATACTTCCTATGGAGCTTTATAACATAGCTCGATGAAGTATTTACAAAGAACAACTACTACAAACCATGACCAACATGACAATCATACTGCGTATTGGAGTTTTATAACACAACTCATTATGGTATCTACAAAAATACACATATATACATACATATACCAAAACTCATTTGCTTGTCCCAAGAAATAATGAAGGATACATAGTCTGCATCTGATTCACCATCTCACATGTAGCTTCATCGGGCCCAAAGTTCTTCCACTGCACTTTAAATTGCTCGATTGCTCAATTCTAGAGCATGAGATGCTTTCGCTGCAATATGCATTGTAGTCATGGCTCGAATTATCCCTTTGGTTCCACCTACAATATAGACCAGTCAATCACATGATCAACATCTTGTACATACTTCTTAAGCAATGAAACAAGGAAAACATCATGGACTTTCATTGTTAGAGGTAGTCAAAGTTTGTAGACCACTGGTCAAATTCTCTCAAGGATCTCGAAAGGTCTGTAATACCAAGGTGTCAGATTGACACATGACCCAATCCTCAAGGAGCTCCTCTTGGGCTTGATGTGCAAGTACACATACTCCCCAACTTGAAACTCTTTGAATGCCCTATGTGTTTATTTGGGGTAGCATCAGATGTGATCTATGCCTCAAATTTTGTAGGGAGGCTTAGGAACATGTATTATAAAGAACCCAGAAAGAGTTTTGGGAAATTCCACCCAGAGACAATTTTATTAAAATAATTAATATTTTTTAAGGGTCCCTAAGTCTAAACTTGGGAAATTAAAAATATTAATGGGTATTAATCTAATTGTGGGTGTAACTCCTAGAAGAAGATGAGGATCAAGCTAAAATGATCTTATCCATTGATTAGCTTTTAAATTGGGTCGTTGAATGTCAATGAGAAGATTATTTAAGGGAGCTTGAGGGTCATTTGGAAATCACACTGAGAGATCAAGAGATCGAATTTCTGAAGTGAGAAGTTCTCAAGAGGAAGTTCTGATCGAGAAGATTTCTTGCAGTTGAGGGGCAGGGATAACATCCGGAGAGAGAGATATCTTCTCAACCAGAGAATCATCAGCAAAGAGAGGTAGAGAATGATCCAGCAGCCCAAACACAGAGGCTGATGCATAGCCACGAAGGGCCACGCAGAAGCGGCGTAGAGGGTGAGAAAGAGTCCGAGATTTTGTTGGGTAGAGTCAGTTTTAGAAGCCGGGAGTCAGGGTGTGAAACCGAGAGGCTGAGAGCAGAGACTCCGGGCAGTGAATCGATCAGCAAACCAGGTGACGTAGTGCCTAGAAAGGTTGACGCAGATACTGTGTGAGGATTGCGCAGAGGCAGCGTGGGGCCTGCCAGAGGCACTTCATCCAGTACCTGGATAAGATAGAATTTTCTCAGTGATTGTGTGAGGTAATCTCACAAATATTTCTGCCATTATTTCTCTCTATAACTGAATAACCCGAGAGGTATTCAGAGATGTATTCAGAATTTGCTACTGCTTAATAATAATAAACCCTCAAATCTGCTGCAAAAATAATAGTTGTGTTGTCAAGCAAGGAATAAATGATGACTCATTGAAGCGCTAGCGGAGCGGAGCTGGAACGCGTGAAGACCTAGGAGATCAGCTGGCTGCTGCGCCGCCGCCTCGGCCTCGGCCGCGAGGCCTGCAATCCGAGCCTTGGCTGCAGCCATGGCCCATCCAGATCCATCCCAAGGGGATGCTGAGAAAGCCTTCTCAGAAGTGGTAAAGTCCCTTCCTCCTTCCCGGCCCAAACCTGCAACTTCAAAATTTTTCAAGAAACTGGATATTCTCCAAGAAGTTCAGCTGCCTCCATCTCTTCCTCGAATGGCAGCTCTATCACTAGCAGAAAAAGGACTCATAGGACAGTTTACAGGCTTATGGCCCTCACCAAGAACAGTCCAAAGATGGGTGGAAAGGAATTGGTCTGATAAAATTCAAGGAAAGATCTCAATCCGTTTCTGTGGAAAAGGTTACTATACCTTTCATTTTGAAACCAAAGCAGATAAGGACCTGATATTCCGGAATGGGCCCTATTTTATGGACTCCCGTGGGCTATATTTAAACAAGTGGACCCCTGATTTCGATCCAGAACTAGACATCCCCAATGTTGTTCCAGTATGGGTCTGTCTACCGCATCTGCCCTTGCATTGTTGGGGAGATGAATCGGTCAAAGCAATCGGGAACGCAGTAGGAAAATACATCGACAGAAGTGAGCCCAAAGACAACATGCAAGCCTGTGCAAGGATCTGCGTAGAAGTGGACCTGGGGAAAGGACTGCCGGAAGCCATCAAGCTGAAGGTGGACGAATGGAGCTACATACAGCAGCTAGATTACGAGCAAATACCCTTCAAATGCAAGGTATGCCATGAATACGGCCACTTTGCTAATAGATGCACTAAAGTAACTAACTTGGAAACTGAAGATCAAGGAGGACACTGGGAAACTGTGAAAAAAAAGAAAGCAGCACCTCCATCCAATCCATCCAAACCTGAATCAACCTCTGATCAGCCGGGCCCTTCCTCCCACCGCCCCAATTCTCCTCCTCCCAAACCCTCGGGGCCATCCCAAGATCCTCCCTTCCCCTCATCCTCCAACCCCTTCCTTATTCTAGCCTCTGATGAACCCCAATCTGACCAGCCCTCCTTTGATTTGTCTGACCCTCCCTTGATCACTTCGATCCTCTCCCAGCCTTCCTCCGATCCTCCCCCTCCTAGAATCACTAGAAGTTATTCAAAAGAAATTGGCACTTCAAGTGATCTCCACAAGAAGCTCGGACCAGGAAGGAAGTCAGCCAAACAGCATCGAGAAGAAAGCACTCAAAAGGACATTGCCCTTGGAATCCAAACCCCCATGGAATCCTTCATGACAGGACACCAAGAAAAAGAAACAGCAGGGAAAGACCAAGAGAGGCTAGCACCTCCTCGCTCGAATGCTCCATGATGAAGCTTCTATCCTGGAACAGCAGGGGCATGGGGCACCCCTCCAAAACAACTGCCTTAAGAGACCTTATCCAAATTGAAAGACCTAAAATTTTGTTGATCCAAGAAACCAAACAAAATCAAAATGAAATGCAGAAGATTGTAGATGCCCAAAAAAACTTCTCAGGGGCCAGCAGCAATTCCAGAGGAGCATCTGGAGGAATTACTACTATGTGGAATAACCAATATTGGGAATGCAAGTCAACCATTCTCAACCAAAACTGGTTGAGGACCAATCTGAGTAGCAAAGAGGAAAAGTGTGATCTCATCATTTATAATGTCTACATCCCCAACCATTACAAAGAAAAGGAGCAGTGCTGGAAGGATCTGAAAGAAAATATAGACAATGAACAGAACCCAAATATCATTCTAGCTGGAGATTTTAACCTAGTCCTCCACGCGAATGAGAAAAGAGGGGGCAATTTCATTCACGACCCCTTTAGAAGTCAGCTGGAAGGAATAATGTCTGAAAACGAATTAGTTGATATTATTCCAAAAAACCGAAAATACACTTGGAATAATAGAAGGTTGGGACCAAGCAATATCATGGAACGATTGGATAGAGTTCTGGTTAACATCTCTCTCCTCTCCTCCTTTGCTGCGGGCCACACCAAAATTCTCAGCGCCACGGCCTCAGACCACTTTCCCATCCTCCTTACGATGGATTCCCACACTCAACTGGGACCAATTCCGTTTAGATATAATCCATTGTGGAGAAATAACGCAGAGGCTGGAGCTATCATTGAGACCACCTGGAAACAACATGTAGAAGGCTCTCCTAGCCATATATGGGAAACAAAAATCAGAAACATAAGAAAAGCTCTCAAAGAATGGGCAAAAGTCAGCTATCAAGAGCCAGAAAAAATTAAAAAAAAATACAGCAAGACTTGGAGAAAGTCCAAAAACAAATTGAAGATCAAGGGCTTACCCATCAGCTAAAAAACAAGGAATGGGAAATACAGGGGCAGCTCATGCATATCAAGAGAGAAGAAGAGACAAAGTGGAGGTTTAAATCGAGACAGCTATGGTTGAAAGAAGGAGACAAAAACACAGCTTATTTTCACAAGCAAGCTACAGCTAGAAAGATAAGGAACAACGTAAATGCTATTACTGACAGCGAAGGCAACCAACATAACAATCAAGAATCCATCAAGAGGGCTGCCTCCCTTCATTTCAAAAGTCTCCTCACCGAAAACCAAGAAGAAGTCGACTACTCTGAGTTGTTGCAGCATCTCTCGAAAGGCATTACTCAAGAGGTGAATGATAGTCTAAATCGAGAAATTGCGGAGGAGGAAATTAGGAAAGCAATCTGGACCCTGCAGCCGGACAAGTCTCCGGGACCAGATGGTTTCCCAATCAATTTTTACAGGGATCATTGGCAACTGATAAGAAAAGATCTTGTAAAAATGTTGAGGGGAATACAAAGAAAAGGGAAAATGGGGGGTTACACAAACTCAACTTTCCTTGCCCTCATTCCCAAGGAAAATCGACCCACATCTTTCTCCAGGTTTCGGCCAATATCTCTGTGTAATTCCTCATACAATATTTTCTCGAAAATCATAGCTACTAGACTCCAGCCCCTCCTCCCATCCCTAATCTCTGAAAATCAAGGGGGCTTCCTATCTAATAAGCAAATTCATGACACAATTACTTTGGTCCAAGAAGCCATTCACTCCAGCACCTCCAGGCAAGAGAAAGGATTTGTTCTCAAGCTCGACTTAGCCAACGCCTTTGACCAAGTAAGACATTCCTTCTTGTTCGCCGTCTTGAGGAAAATGGGATTCAATTCTGCCTTCATCAGCACCATTACCGCCTGCATATCAGGACCTTGGATATCGCCTCTGATTAATGGGCGCCCTTGTGAAGCCTTCCAATCCTCCAGAGGACTAAGGCAAGGCTGTCCTCTCTCTCCTTATCTATTCATTCTTATGGCTGAATCCTTTAGCAGTGCTCTGGAACATAATAGAAGAGTTGGCCTCATTTCTGGCATCAAATTCGGGAACGGAGTCAAGAACATTAACCACTCCCAATTTGCTGACGACACCCTCTTGATTGGAGGAGCTTCCACAACCATTGCAAGGCGTTTTAAAACTCTACTCGACCAATTTATGGAGTATTCAAGGGGAGCGGTCAACTTCCACAAAAGCTGCATCTATGGTTGGAACATTTCTAACCATACTGCCCATAGCATCGCCAGCATCTTTGGAGTTGCTCACAGAGCAAATTGGGACCACTTTACCTACCTTGGGATGCCAGTCAGTCTGGGACCATTAAAAGCAGCAACTTGGAATGAAATAATAGACAAAGTCAAGAGGAAGGTCCAGCAATGGGGAACTCAATGGCTCAATCCAGCAGGCAGGATAATTCTCCTCAAATCAGGTATATCTTCCTTACCTCTATATAGATTTACCCTTTATCAAGCTCCTGCTATTTTTCACCATAAACTAGAAGTCGCCCTTCGAAACTTCTTGTGGCAAGGAGGGAAAAAAGAAAAAAATAGATTTATTTTGATCAGCTGGAAAAATGTAATCCAATCTCAGGACAGAGGAGGTCTGGGAATAAGAGCTCCCAAAATCCTAAATTTGGCATTTGGGATCAAAATGGCCTAGAGGCTAATCAATGAGCCAAAATCTTGGTGGAAGCAGGTCATAGAAAGCAAATACCTCAATGGCACAAGGCAAAGACTTCTTGAAAATGACATCCCCAATAGAGACTCCACCAAAATTTGGCACCTTTGCAAGAAAGCAATCCCTTTTCTCAGACAAAATACCTCAAAGATCCCTGGAGGAGGGGACAGCATTAACTATGCCACTGATAAGATAATGGGACTTCAACCTCTAAATACTATTGAAGAAGCCATCCCCATCATACATCACCTCAATAGTAAAGGCATTCAGAGGCTAGGCCAAATATCGAAATGGGATGCGGAAACAGGTGCCTGGACTAAATGGGAATTCCCAGCTATCCCTTCAGCATTAGAAGCAAGTCTCAAAGCTCTCAAAGATAATCTTCATAACAGAGCCCCAATAAAAAAAGGAGCAGCAAACGGACTTCGATGGGATCCCACGGGTTCAAGCTATACCATCAATTCTGGGCATCACTATATCTGCAATAGCACATATCAGATTCCCATCTGGAATCATTGGCGGCTAATATGGAAATCAGAGGCCATCCCCAAAATCAAATTCTTCATCTGGCTGTTACTAAAAGGCAAAGTACTCACAGCAGAAAACTTAAGAAAGAGAGGGATCAACGGTCCATCCAGATGCCCCAACTGTTGCTCAGCAGAGGAGACAATTCAACACTTGTTCCTAGACTGTCCCTTCACCAAGAGATGCTGGACCAAAATGTCATCCTTGGGCAATACAAATTGGCAACCCCAACATAACATTCCTGAGACAATAAACGAATGGAAAAATAATTGTCCTTGGAAAGACAAGAGGAGTAAGATTGTTAAAAGAATCTGGGATACCATTCCTCATACTTTACTCTGGAGAATTTGGCTAACAAGGAACAAAAAGATCTTTCAAAACAAAGAGAGCAATGTTCATACAACATGCAACAAAGCCCACTCCTTGGCTCAAGAGGCAATAGTAGCCAAGTATAAAGGAAAAATCCAAGCAGCAGATTACTCAGTGGAAGAAAGATCAGTCATCAATCACATATTGGATCGGCCAGGACAACATCAGGAGACTCAGAGAACTGTCAGACAGCAGCAAGCACAAGCCAAGGAGTGGGAAATCAGACTATCAGCTCAGGATTACAAGATGTGGATTCAGAGTAACAACTGCCCAACATTATTCTTCGATGGAGCTTCAAAGTCAAACCCAGGCCAAGCAGGAGCGGGAGGAGCAATATTAAATGAGTCCGGGGATAACATATGCAGCTATGAATGGAGCCTGGGAGAAAAAACAAACAACAATGCAGAGGCATTAGCTTTATATCAAGGATTAATCCAATTAAAGAGTCTGGGCATCAAAAGGGCACTAGTTTTTGGGGATTCAGCAATCATTATTCGCCTTATGACCTACAATCAGCGATCCCCCAACAGTAATCTCCAGCAGCATATCGAGCGCATCAAGCTCCTCCTCAATCACTTTGACCACATCAAGTTTTACCACATACTCCGCACGCTAAACATGGAAGCAGACAAGCGAGCGAACAATGCAGTAGGAAGGCTGGCTGGAATGCTAAGGCACAATAACAGAGATAGTTTTCAACCTCTGCCGTGAATCAGAGTAATCATAGTACTGCCCAGCTTCGCTTGGTCAATCAAGTGTGCGAGGGGCATGGTCTTCTCAGACACAGGACATATCGCAGAAATCGCAGTATGCACAATCAACCACATCCGATCCTCGACAAAGGCAATCACCTGTCAACAGACAACAAAACTCATTACAGCGCCGGCATCAGGATAAAAGACTCAGCAAAGGAAGATCGTCTGAGAGATTTGGAGCAGACCAACATCCCTCTCGTGATGCTGATTCCTGCATGGAAATCTATCCACTGTCTGATTCATTCTATAAATGTGTCGACCAGCAATCAAAGTGTCGCCCATCGTGACCAAAAGACAGTGCAGCAGCTACAGCTTAGAGAAAACGTTCTTCTTCAGAGCCTTAGGAGGAACACTTCTCTGGTATCGCCTCTCTACACTCAGTTCAGACTCATTCTAACTATTGTTACTGTGATTTACAGGAACGCCAAAGCCTGGCTTAGCAAGGCATCCTTTCTTGCAGCTCTTTTCTCTGCACATTCAGCGCCTTCCCCTCTTCTTTCCATCCCGGCTTTCCCCTTTCTCCCCCTCTCGATTCTCCACTGTCTCACCCCTTTTCCCATCTCCCAACTCGCGGACTCGTGCAGTGAGCTCCCCTTCTCCTTATCAGCTCCTTCCCCTCCCCTTTTCTTTCCCGCAGTTACCCTCTATTTTTTTACCCTCTTCCATCTTGTCCTCTATTCCTTCATCCAACCCTTGGGCTTTCTTTCCTTGGTCTTGCGTAGTGAGCCCCCCTCTAATCTCTCAAGAGAAACGGTCATTCTGAACGCGGGCCTTACTCACTCCCCCGCCAGCATCTACAGAACCTGCCACTCCGTCAAAGCATCTTTCAATGTTCCTAATATTCCCGCTTATCACTCCTCTGTTTTCACCTACCTCTCTTACCATAACATCCCTCCCTCAATGGCGCGCAGTGATGATTGTTTTCACTGTGCTGATCTGCAGGCTGAGTTGGAGGAAATAAGGACTCAGCAATCCATTTTAGACGACAAGCAAAAATTATTGGACGCAAGATTGGAAGAGCACGAAAGGCGCCTGGATGATCAGAGCAGAAGGATCTTTGAACAGGACCGTATCAATACTGAAAAATATAAAGCAGAAATCCAGCTGTTTCTGCACAAAGTAGCTTCCCTCCAAGAGCAGTTCAGACAGCTCACCAACCGTTGCGCCCATGCCGAGGAATCAATTTCCATACTGAAATACATGATGGAAAAGAAAAACGCCATTGCCACCAGCTCCTCCAGCGTCAAGCAAGAAGTAAAAGATGACCAGCCAGAGGAATCAATGGCAAGACACATCCAACACATCATGATTGACTGAATGAACTATAAATGTATTTTTCTGTTATTTTCCTTCATTAGAATCTATAGTAGCTCTGTTTTAGATAGTAGCAAAAATAGCAAAGTAAGGATCAAGGTGGTAGTTTCTTTTTGTAAACCCCTTGATCTTACTCAGTTTGCGCATATTATGTACCAGAGGAAACTAAATCCCTGGATTTTTTCAGAATATAATACATAGCAACCGAACTTTAAAAAAAAAAAACCCTCAAATCTGCTGCATCGGTTTTCTTGCATTGGGTTTTTCCGGGAACATTTGTCCAAAAATAACGGTGTCTATTGTGTTGTATTTTCTTCTTGCTTGGTCTCTTGTTTCCGTATAATATTTAATTAAGCAAAAGTTGCAATGCATGTATTACGATATTTTCCATAGGAAACTGTAAGTAATTTGTTTAAAGGAATTTAACAAATAGGACTAATATCATCAGTTTTTGCAGTAGGGATTTCAGTTGTGGAATTTTCACATGGTATCAGAGCTGTAGGTGAAGAAAGAAGAGCAGAGTCGGTAGATCCAGCGCTGAGTAGAAAAGGGAAATCGAAAAGCAGTAGGAGGCAGTAGTTCAAAACCTCGGGGGTTTGTGCAGTTCTTAGCCAGAGGGCTGAAATTTCATGGTTGTCTCTCTCCGAGTGAGTTCACGGAGAGAAGGACTCCCAGTTATAATTTTTGTCAGGGCAGATGGAATAGCGTTGAAACCTTAGCGTGAGGAGATCTTGTGGGACGTGTATTTTTCTACAGTCAGTTTACTATGCAAAAAATCGTCAGAAGAAAGAGGAGAAGCGCGGCTGAGGGAATTTCTTCCTCAGAGAATTCCTAGCCAAGGAATTCAAATTCTCTAAAGCTAAGAAACAACAAGGGGCAACATTTTTACTAGCTCTAGCAGGGAGTGTGTAGGCTAGCCAATCAAAATCACATAGGAGAGAGGAGGTCATTCGACTTTCTATTTTTGGCAGAAATGGCAACTAGTGGCTTGAGGGAGCTGGACAAGTTGGACGGAACATCCAACTACATGATCTAAAGGCTAGAATGTCAGTCCTTCTAGATGAGCATGCCCTCAAGACATATGTCGACAGCGTGGTGGTTGTGCCTACAGATGCAGATCCATTGAAGAAGTACAGATCAGAAATGGTGAAGGCCAAGAGGATGATCCTTGGTGGAGTAAAGGATCATGTGGTGTGTCATGTCGCTAGTAGAGGGACTACTAACGAGATGTGGGATTCCTTCGATATGTTATATTAGGGATGTTCCGAGCAACAGAAAATGTACTTGGAGCAAAAGCTGAGATCTGCTCAGATGTAGAAGGGAGAGGGAGAGCGTGTGGATCCATTCCTCACGAAGTTGAAGGAAAAATTTGATGAGTTGTCTACTGCAGGGCATAAACCTCAGGGTTCAGAGTTGGTTAGACTGGCCCTCAATTCTATCTTAGATGAGTGGCAAGTCTTTATCCAAAGTATCCTAAGCAAAGCAACATTGTCTAATTGGGATGAGACATGGGTAGCTTTAAAACAAGAGGAGTTGAGGAGAGACTTAGTCAAGGTAAAATTTGACGGAAGCAGCAACAACAGTGGGTCGAAGCCTAGGGAGGAGGAGGATAATGCAGCCCTTGCATTGAAGGGACAGCAGGAGTAGAGGAGACGTAAGAAATATGTCTTGAAGATTAAGTGTTTCAGATGTGGTGAGAAGGGTCACTACGCTACTCAGTGTCCTCTCAAGAAAAAGTACAATGATGAGAAGCACGATCTAAAGGTTGCGCCTGTGAGGATGGAAGAGGAGGAGTCCATCATGACAGCCAAGATACCTCCAGGAGGGAGGTGGGCTAATTTGGATGTGTAGTTTGAAAGAGATACAAATGGACAGGATCCTTGAGGAGCCCACCTCTTGGATCAATACCTTGCTACGGGAGCCCAGTTTTGCAGTAGTGGGATGGACTATGTTAGGCCCCTATACTACTAGTGTAACCCTTATTGTTATTAGTACAACCCACTTATTATATTGATGTACCCACATAGTGCCCAT